>CM077220.1:29994570-30229570 GCA_039654775.1 Spinibarbus caldwelli | reverse complement strand
CATTGCATTAATGAAAATGTCGGTAATTGTTATAAAGCTATAAACTTTTGCAAATGATCATAAAACATTCTTTATTGTATTCATACAAAATATTTTTTCTGACTTTTGAGGTGAAATATGACCTTTTTTTAGCAGTTTTGTTACCCTTTTTATTGTAACTAAAAATCTGAAACTGAAACTTGTGTATCAGTCAGGTGATTTTACATCTTATAATCTTATAGGAGCATTGTTTGTCACTCTATTCATGTTTCTTTGCTTTTCTCGTTACACCTCATAATCCAGTTCAATGAAGACCCACGCTAACTCCAAACAACTCCTCCTCATTAAACCTGATACTGAGGCTAGAGATGAAACCGAACCCATTCAGATCAGTGATGTACAAACTATACCAAACAAGGAAAACATAAAGGAGGATGGGTCAGAGGTTCTTGGAGCTGACAAATGTGACCCAGACGAGGTGAAGGATGACACAGTGGAGGCTGCTACCAATGATGTGTCAGTAGAGGAATCTCCCAAGAGCCTTCCCTCTCACTCACCCGTCAGCCCCCTTTCTGCACTCACAGATGAAGGTGGCGTAACTCCCTCAGAATTTCTTTGTAAAACTGATGGAATAGAGTCTATGAACACTGACTCGCAACTGGAACCTCTCACTCCATCCAAGGTCCTTGAGGATGACGCCACTGAGGACTCCCAAGTGGAGATGGATGGTTAACTGCAACCCGGGAACAAACAGAACAGAGGATCTCTTAAAGCATCACAAGACTCTAGAAGCAGCAGAGTTTCTTGCTGACTCATTCTCCCTCCTTTTTAAAATAAAAAAAAAAAAAACAAGCATTAATAGGAGCTCTTTTTCTGACTCCAAAATGAAATGAAAGCATACTGTGCTAAAATGACTTTGAAATCTTATACTATTTGAGTACATTATTTCTGTACTTATGTAAGGTTTGTAAAGAAGCACCCTCTAGATTGAAATTGGGTTGCAAAGGCAGCAATGTGAATGTTCTTCGATAATTATGATTGTTTTGAAGTCTGTCTGTCCACATTTGTGGTGTCTGTTTGGACTCTACTGATGATCACAAAGCAGAGACATAACAGTATCCAACTTGGAGCTTATTCCCACATCTGCCTTTTCAAATGGTGGTTTTCATAGGATAAAGAACAAGTTCAGCGGTTTCTCAGTATACTGTATTTAGGAATGATAAAATGCATCCTGATTAATTTTTTTTTTTTTTTAGATTGTGTTTAATGTATTGTTATATGTACTTCATCTGGATAGGACCCTGCATTGGGAATCATTTCTCATATTCAGACTGAAAGCATTGTAGAAATCCCATTAATTTGTCTTAATCAGTAATAAACTTTTATATCTCATTCACTTGAGATCTGTTATTTATGGCGATTCACAAAAAAAAAAAAAAAAAAATCATAGCCTTGGTCCAATTTCATGTTTTGTCTTTTGGGCTTGATTTGGTAAAGAGCACCCTCCTGTGGTATCATTCGGTTTAGTTCAATAAACAATAGTGTTGGGAAGACTCAATTTATGACAATAGGTTGTTTCAAACAGTTCTTTTCAAAGAACATGTTAACAAAAAGATTCAGTGATTCTAACAAACACATTGACAGTGAATAACTGCAGTATAAAATGTCTCTAAAAGTATTTGGACACTTAAAGAAATAGTTCATCCAAAAGTGTTTTTTTTTTTTTTTTTCCCCCCTGTGGAACACAAGCCCATATGATGAAAGCTAATTAAGGTTAAATTTTGTTTAATATCGTTCAGTTTTGCTGTTCAATTATTATTTTTAAGTGCTCTGCAGTAGAAAGAAATGAAAACGGTTTTAGAACGACACAAGGGGTGATTAAATGACTTTTTTCACAACTATCCCACACCTAAAAAAAAAAAATTGTCATAAAATAAAATTTATATACATTCATGCATATCAAGCCAAGTAGTGCACTATTTATAAAGAAAGATCTCAAGCTCATTTAAAGCAATAAAGAAATTTAATTAATAAAAATAAATAGAAACAGGACTTACCACAAGTTTTTGCTAGCCCTTGTAGTTCTAAGATTTGTCAGAACGAACTGAGATGCACTTAAACGATGTAAAACTGAAACTTGTATATATTGTTAAAGGAACAAACATAATCATGTAACTAAGCAGATTTAATGTGTAGAGATTATTAAAGAAAATCTAAAGATATACCATTTTAATACGATGGGGTTTGTTAATTGAAAAGGATATTTGTCCCACAGTAAATTATGTATAGTAATATTTTAAATAGAGGATAAAGAAAACAGTAGGTTCAGTGTTTGATTTTCTGAAAAAAATAAAAAATCTAAGTAAAATTGAGAGAAAGGAGGGAATAACCAATGCTCTCTTTCTGGCAAGCTGAGAACTGGGCTGATGGCTTCACTGAGCTCTCCGGTTTAGGAGTGAAGTGCTTCTTTTTTTCCCACATAGTTTTTTTTTTTTTTTTTTTGTATTTGTTTTTATTTATTTATTTTTCTCTCATTTCTGTTATTTGTATTGATTGATTGTTTGTGAAGGTGGCTGACATATACATAGTCCTGTTGAAGGAACAGACAAAATCATGTAATGCGATTCAGGTTTAGTGACTGCTGCTTTCTATTGTTTTGAAATAAGATTTTGAATAGAGGAGAAAACATAGTATCGTTGTTAAAGGCAATGTTTATTTTCTGAATAAACTGGAAAAGAAGTAAAAATGCAAGACAGAAGGTACTTACAGAAGATTCTGTGCTTCATGGGCACAGCCTGCGCTGGGCATGGGTGCTCCCTGGAGCGAAGAGATATTGGCGCTTTTCCACTGCGTGGTACGACTCGACTCGGCTCGGTTCGGGTCGGTTTGCGTTTCTACTGCAGTTTAGTACCGCTTTAGAGTGGGCGGGATTATTTACATGTTACAGTTGCGCCGCCTCTACTGCTGAGACTCCTGAAAAACTTTTTAATTCAGCATCGCTCCATCAAGCTCTCGCTGGATCCGCTGCTCGGCTATCAACGAGAGGAACGTCTGTACTTCCTTAACAGACTATGAAACAGCCATTTTTTAGTTGTTAAAAGAGGTGCGCTCATTCAAAACAGTTGCGTTCGATCCTTCGCTGGCTGTGCTGATTTAAATCTAGCGGGTCTGTTGTGTCTCGTGTCGCAAGTTCGCAGTGACGATTTTCTCCGGCCAATCCGTGATCAGCAGAGTTTACACGTCACGTTTTGGTAACGGTACGGTTCGCTTGGAACCTCGGCCGAGGCCCCCCCCAAAAGTGAACCGTACCGTACCATGCAGTGGAAAAGCGCCAATGCTCCGGGAAAGGACTGTGTAGGACAGAGGACTGGGGCTTCTGTTACCTCAGATGGTCAGGAAATCCAGAGGACATGGTTGACATGCTCATATTGATGTTGGATTTGATAGTTAAAGACCAAAAAAGTAAACAATGTTGTTTGTTGTTCGTCCTTCGCTGGCGAAGATGACCACGACTACTTCGAATCACTGGATGTTGTGGGTGCGAAGATGGCTGATGAGTCCAATCCTCACTCTGAAAATTCGATTGCAGAATGGACAGGCAAATGCTGGAGCCGACTTTGTCAGAGATGTGGTGCAGAGTCTGCTCTTGTGATGCTGGCGCTTCTGCTGCTGTTCTGCTGTGCGACTTGTCTCGTACCCCGACACCCCAGATCTGACCAAGGTGCGCCAGGTAGAGCGCTCTTGTGCAAGATCTTCCCAGGAGCCGGAGCTGATGTTGCAGCATTTCAAAAACGCTTTCAAGCAGTCTTTGTAGTGCTTTCTTTGTCCCCCTTGGGAGCGCTTGCCCTCCTTCAGCTCTCCATAAAAGAGACATTTTGGTAGGCGTTTGTCAGACATGCGACAAACATGACCTGCCCATCTGCTCTCCATCTCTGCTCTCTGGAGTACCTCTGTGTCAGGAATTTTGTCCTGCCATTTGATGTGCATGATGTTTCTGAGGCAGCGCATGTGAAAAGAATTGAGCTGTTTGGCATGCCGACTGTACACTGTCCAGGTTTCAAAGGCGTACAGTAGGGAGGGTAGGATGACTGCGCGATATACTTTGAGCTTGGTCTTCACGCTGATACCTCTTCCCCATACTCTGTCATAAAGCCTGCCGAAAGCAGAGCTTGCCCTGGATATCTGATAATTGACTTCCTCATCAATCCTGTCATGACGGATGAATTTGTCCGCCCCTTTAAGTTTCTCGCCGTTGACTATGATGGTTGGTTCAGTGTATGGTGTTGCAGGGGCTTGCTGAAAAAGCACTTCAGTCTTCTTTGTGCTTATTGTAAGTCTGAAGTCATCACAGGCTTTGGAGAATTGATTCATGCTCCTCTGCATGTCAGACTGAGTGCTATCATTTAATGCACAGTTGTCAGCAAAGAGAAAGTCACGGGCGGTGGCTTCCTGGACTTTTGTTTTGGCCTGCAGTCTCCGCAAGTAAAACAACTTTCCATTGGTACGGTATCTGATACTGACGCCAATGTCATCGTCGCGAAATGCGTCTGTCAGCATAGCTGAAAACATCATACTGAAGAGAGTGGGGGCGAGGACGTATCCCTGTTTGATGCCATTTGTTACTGGGAATGGCTCAGAGTATGCATCGCCATCCTGTACGCTTGCCTGCATGCTGTCATGGAACTGCCTAACCATTGTGATGAACTTGCCAGGGCAGTCGAACTTGGACATGATCTTCCAAAGTCCTTCTCTGGAGACAGTATCAAAAGCTTTTGTCAGGTCCACAAAAGTGGTGTAAAGGCTGACGTTCTGCTCCTGGCACTTCTCTTGCAATTGGCATGGAACAAAGATCATATCTGTTGTCCTACGGCCCTGCCGCAACCCGCACTGACTCTCAGGTTCAGCAATATCCTGGCTAGAATCTTCCCTGTGACGGATAGCAGAGAGATGCCGCGGTGGTTGTCGCAGTCTTGTCGGTTCCCTTTGCGCTTATAAAGATGAATGATGGAGGCATCCTTGAGCTCCTGTGGGATTTTCTCTTGGTTCCACATGGATTGGAATAACTCAGTAAGCTTCCTGTTCAACAGTGGACCGCCAGAGGTGTTGATTTCCGCTGGAATGGAGTCAGCCCCTGGTGCTTTGCCACTGGACAGACATTTAACTGCTTCTTCCACCTCAACTGCAGTAGGGGGATCGGCAAGCGAGCGATCTGTTGCAGTTTGCGGCAGACGGGCAATCGCTGCATCATTGATGGAGGACGGGCGGTTAAGAACACTACTGAAGTGTTCTGCCCAGCGCTGAAGCACTTCTTCCTTGCCTGTTCTCAGTGTTCCCATCTGCACTGAGGAGGATAGACAATCCTGAAGAAGTGGGATTCAAGATGTGTCCTCCTTGAGTGTGCTGTAGAAGTTCTTTATGTCCTTGCGATCTGCAAAAGCCTGGATCTCGTCAGCTTTCTCACTCAGCCAATCATTCTGCATTTGTCGCAGTTCAAGCTGGACAGTTCTTCTGATGCTGTTGAAAGCATTTTTCTTGGGTGCAGAGGACGGATCATTTAGGTATGATCTGTGAAGGCGATGTTTTTCATCTAGCAAAGATTGAATGCGCTCGTTGTTGTCATCAAACCAATCCTGGTGCTTTCGTGTGGTGGGACCCAACACTTCCTTGGCAGTGGCATAGACCGCGTCTCTAAATGTGATCCAGTCTGAGTCAACATCGTGCAAGTCAAAGTTCAAAAGTTCCAGCTTGCTATCCAGCTCTTCTGCCAGTGACTGCTTAACCTGGGCATACTTCAGCTTAGAGACATTCAGTCTCTTTGGAACCTTCTTCCCCTGTGGCCGTCTTGGAGGCTGAATTCTGATGTTAAGCTTGGAGATCAGCAGCCGATGATCGGTCCAGCATTCTGCACCACACATTGCTTTAGTTACTCTGACGTCTTGTCTGTCTCTTTGCCTGACGATAACATAGTCCAGTAGGTCCCAGTGCTTTGAGCGGGGATGCATCCATGCCGTCTTATTCTGGTTTGGAAGGTGGAAGACGGTGTTGGTGATTAGAAGCTGATGTGCAGCGCAGATTTCGAGTAACAGTAGACCATTACTGTTGCAGCTGCCAATGCCATTGTTTCCTAGGACTCCTTCCCACGATACATGATCATTGCTGACCCTGGCATTGAAGTCACCAAGAATAATGAGTTTGTCTGTTCTGGGAACGGCTAATATAGCCGCTTTCAAGTCTAGGTAGAAACTCTCCTTGACCTCATTGGGGTTAGTCATGGTGGGGGCGTAGGCGCTGATGAGCGTAACAAAGCGCCTCCTAGGGAGTGGCAGTCAGACTGTCATCAGGCGATTGTTGATTGTTGCAGGGGGAGCAGTGCTATCCTGAAGAGGGCTGCTCCATTGCTCAGGTGGCTGCCGAATTCCAACGCTGCTTCATTGATGGAAAGCGACCCTATGGCCTGAACCGCCATGCGTGCAGGATTGTGACTACGTCTGCCAGTGTGACCACACCTGTCGCTTCGTCACGCACCCGTCGCCGCAGGACTTGAGGTGTTGGGGAGTATGAAGTCATGACTTGCGCATGAGTTGGATTATAGTGAGGGAGAGTTGCGCATGGTCGTCAGCCTCACTCTCTCGTCCCGGCCCACCTGAGTCCAGTGGCAAGACAAAGTCAAGACGGCTGGAGATGGGTAAGGATGCAGTGGACGGCCAGCAGTGTCCTTCGTGTCTCACTGTGCCCTGATCACGCTCCACAGCACTTTGCTGGAACCGCCTTTCTGATCGTTGAACCAATCTAGTGGTTTCTTCCACTCAGTCTGCCGGATCCAGTCTTCGCATGCATGGGTAGACAAGCCCTAATTCACCGGGGGTTTGATGCCCGTCGGCTACCCTCACCTAGTTTAGCCCGCCAGTCGAAGCGGTGTACCGGGTGTGGCCGCTGTTGCATGCAAACAGCTACTTGGAGCCATAGGTGAGAGCTGAGTGCAAGTGGGGACCAAAGCGGACGAGCCACCCGGAGGTGCGACTGTTCACCCGTCAGAGGTACTACCCCTCCCTAACACCCCATAACACCCAAATACTAAATACTAAACAACATTACTACCTTTGTGAAATCTATATCTGTAAAACACTGTGAAAGTGAAAGAAAAGAAAAGAGACAAGTTAAGTAAACACTTAAAAGCTTGGAAGCTGGTTATCTTAGTTTTCTCAAAATCAGAATTTTTTTTTTTTTTTTTTTGCAAAGTGGCAGTTCATCAGAAGAGACAAAAAGGGCTGAGATCTTCCTTAAAAATGTATTTCACTCATTACTAAACTGAACAATCAGAATAGATATTCAACTGACACAATATTGTTTGCATCTGTCCAAAATGTTGCCAGTATGGGCATAATGGAGACGAGATGAAATTTGCCTCTATCTGCATATGCAACCATTCACTGTCAGAGATAACCATAAGCCAATCAGCTTTCAGTATCACTTCAGTGTGTCATCAGATCTATTGGCTGGTCAATGAAAAGACCTTAAAACAAGAGTGAATGAATGACAGGTCCTATGTATCCAAATTATCATTTTGCAGAGGCAAGATGATCTGTACAGGGCCCTCCATTTATGAATAAATGTTTATTATAGCGATAGTCTGAATTTGGCACTGCAAGATTTGTTCCACTGATTTACTTTGCATGTGACATAAGTGTTGTATTGATGATGAGATTAATACGCCAGCATTAAGTATCATGAATAGGAGTTCCAATTGATCCCATTGTACAAAGCATCTCGGTCTAAACACACACACTGGCACCACATTACCCAGCTTAAACAAAGTCTTCTTGGATTAACAAAAAAATACAGATCATCAAACATACTCATGATCAGGGCCATAGCCATAGCTATAATAAAAAATAATAATTTATACATTTCTGATACAGGCCATAATTCACTAGTTGTAGGGCCTGATATTTTAGCAAAACTGCATTTCCTCTACATTAAAAGCACAGAGGAAAAATTGCTCATCAAGCCTCTTCACAGGGTCGTTAAAGTAAAGTCAAAATTCTCAATTCAAGTCTGTCAGCTCAACCGATTCATTGAAAAGACTCGATTGAATAAAATAAAAAATTAACAAAATACACACCGCGAAGTAACAAAAACAACTTTATAAATATAGTCAGTGTGTTTTGTTTCATTTTAATTAAAACAAAAACCGTTATTTATGCAAATGTTGTAAAATAATATTTATGAACATATGACTTTTATATGAAACCTTTAGCGGAAATGACGTCAATTTCAACATGGCGACGCACACATTCGCTTGTGTGTACATATAACGCTTTACCGTAACCTTACAAGTAACCTTACAACAGTCACCTGCTGGTTTGCAAAACTGATGAGTATAATGAATATAAATTGGACGCGTAATTGTGAAAAATGTCACTACTGTCTCGACTGAAGTTATCGTGAAATAATAGAATCTGATTACTCTGATTACTGCGTGCTTATCCGTTAATCGAGGAGTGACTGTTTTTGGTTTTGCTAGCTGTTAAAGATAGTTTGTGTCATTCATGAAACATTACATTAGAGGATGTGGAACCTAAACTATTTAAAATTCATAGATCAGGGACGTTTACTGTCTCAAGGACTTTGTAGCTACTGCATCGCACGTCTTAATAGAGGCTTATTTCTGTTAAGCAGGAATAAATATTTTGTATCTCAAATACGATCTGCTTCAAAACCACCCTGGAGAGTTTTGTTCTTTGGAAGTGATGATTTTGCATTGGAATCATTGAAACGGCTTCATGTTTCTCGGTAATGATTTCCAGTTTGTTATTGAATTGCTATTAGTGCTAATAAAACAATGCGTTATGATGTGACTAGTTTGCTTTTCATTTTGTAGAGATGACACAAAAGCTGGAGTCATAGGTTCACTTGAGGTTGTGACGCTGTCCAGAGATGCTCCAGTCAGAACGTATGCAGAGCAGCACAGACTTCCTCTTCACCACTGGCCAGATGTGGACTTGAGTGCACAGTTTGATGTTGGTGTGGTGGTGTCATTTGGCTGTTTAATCAAGGAGAACATCATCAACAAAATGCCATAGTAAGTAATTAGACTTCAGGGAAAAGCATGACTAATGCAATGACTGGATGGGTCCTGTCCCATTTGTGTCTTTTTGAAATGTTTTAATGTGCCCTCAGCCCATTATAGACCATAATTTGTTTGTTTTTTTGTCTCTCAGCGGGATCCTGAATGTGCACCCTAGTCTGTTGCCACACTGGCGGGGTCCTGCTCCAATCTTTCATACGATTCTACGTGGTGACAGTGTCACAGGAGTGACTATCATGCAAATAAGACCCAAGAGGTAAATGACATGTTAACGGCAGGATCAATATGAAAGTCACAGAAAAGATATTTCTGTATATTACTCTTCCAATTATCAAGTCTTTGATTTTTATGGTTTTATTTTATATTGTAGATTTGATGTGGGCCCCATTCTTCAGCAAGAACTGTACGAGGTTCCAAAGAACTGCACTGCTGATGAGCTCGGGGCCACTTTAGCAGTTGTGGGTTCTGAAATGGTAACTTACCTCCTCCTCTTAACATAGTTAACACTCGTAATTAAACGTTTCTTTTGTATATCATTTGTAGAAATTCTGGGTGATTTTATTTATTTATTTACATTTTAGCCTATGGTGATTCCTTTTCATTTATATATTTAGCAGAAACGTTTATACAAAGACACTTCTGTTCAAAAGTTTGGGTGCAGTGAGATTAAAAAAAGAAAATAATAGAAAATATTCTACTGAGCAGACAAAATAAATTGTACAGAAGTGACAGTAAAAACATTTATACAGTAAAAAAAAATTCTGCTATTCTGAACTTTTTCTTGATCAAAGAATCATGAAAAAAGTATCAGTTTCCACAAAAATATTAAGCAGCACACCTGTTTTCAACATTGATGATAATAATAAATGTATCTGGAAAACCAAATCAGCATATTAGAAGGATTTCTTAAGGATCATGTGTCACTGATGACTGCTGAAAATTCAGCTTTGCCTCACAGGAATAATAACATTTTTAAAATATATAAAAATAGAAGTCATTTTAAATTGTATTTCACAATATTACTGTTTTTGCTGTATTTTTTTAATCCAAAAAATGCAGTCTTGGCAAGCAAAAGAGACTTTTTTCAAAAAACATTTAAAAATCTTCTTGAACTTTTGAATTGTAGTGTACATTGCTTTCATGAAATACGATTCTTGCATTCCCTTGAAAACAAACCCATGACCTTGGTGTTGCTAGTGCCATGCTCTACTGTTTGAACTACAGTAATACTCCATAATATTACAGGAACACTTTGAGATGCATGAACGATTCATTTATTTATAAATTAATTGTCAATGGGCTTGTTTATGCACTGCACATTAACATTATATGGCATGAAATCAAAAGTTTCATGAGTTTCTTGAGTTGTTTTAAAACTTCTGTCTCGTTTTTAAATCAACAGTTGATGGACACTCTAAAACATCTACCAGAAAGGATAGCAAACAGAAAGGAGCAGGCTAAGGAGGGAGCATCATTTGGTAAGTGTGTTCTTTAGGTAATGACCAAAACACAAGTGTCAGCAAATTCTGAAGAATGAAGCACTCATTAGGTCACCATGTGAGAATAATGTAAAAACAGATGAGCTACATTTAATACATCTACTTTACTACTTTTTAGCCCCTAAAATCAGTTCCAGAATGGCCTGGATAATATGGGAAGAGCACAGCTGTGACTACATTGATCGATTGTTTCGAGCTATTGGATCTCGGGTAGGAATAAAGAGATCCTAAGAAATGTACATTTGCATAAGTTATGCTTTAAACAACATTAAACACAGTGTTTGTTTTTTTCTCAATCAGATTCCTTTGAAAACAATGTGGATGGGCAATCCCATCAAACTTCTGGACTTTGTTGGCAAATGCAATGTGTCGTTTACAGGTAAACTGAGTTGGGTAGTTGGTGATTTTGTGGTATTGGCTGTGGCTGATTGACTAAGAGCATTTTCACACCTTGCTAATGAACCAAGCTATATCATAGTTCATAATGGGAAATGTGTTGCATAAAAAGCAGCAGTGTCTTAATTTTGTGAGTGAACAATTACTTATCACACTCGAAAACCAAAGAGCTTTATCTAAAACACTGTCTTCATCTAAAAAATGTCACTGTTCTTTTCTGAAACGGGTGCATTGCAATCTTAATAATTTATATTGATGGATGATCCCAAATAGGAGTTTTACGCACACGTGACTTGCAAAAACACATTGTGGGTACACTGTGAAATGTTGCATTCTGAAAGTGTACTGAACCAAGGAAATAATGCAACATTGTAACATTTTAAGCCCCTGTTTCGGAACAAAGCAAACATTCTACAGGTCTGAAAGTGTCCTAACAGTGTTTGTCCACTGGAAAAAGTGATCTCACTTTCTTTCATGTTTCTTTGCAGCTGCTCCTTATTTATCTTCAGTGCCAGGGTCTGTCCATTATCAGAAAGAATCCAGTACTCTTCTCGTCCGCTGCAAGGTATGCACATGGAGTTTAGAAATGTTACCACATACATTTCAAGTCCACTAACACAGAAGAAAAATGCTCAATGGCAATCAAACCGCTAGAGACCTGCTAGAGTTTGCAAAGAAAATTAATCTGAAAGCACCACTTATGATGGCCTCACTTTGTGTCAGTATTTTAACATAACACTGTAATAGAATTTATACTGTTATAATATTTGAATTAGCTTTATATTTTTATTTAGTTTTATTTAAAATTTTTGAAATAACGTGCTTTTCATTTGTATTATTTTTTAATATGGCTATTTAACTTTTTATTTCAGTTTTCAGTTAGTTGCCAAGGCAACATTTTAAGTTTTTCATCAAATATTGGAATTTTATTTCAGCTTAATTTCTATTAACAAAAACTATTTTAATGGTTTTAGTTTTAGCGTTAGTTTACAAAAACAATGTGTCTACCAGATGTGCTTTATATTATGCTGTATTTCATATTTCAGTTCTAAATTGTATCAGTGTTGATATCAGAAGAACAGTGTTGTTTTAAACATTTGCTGCACAGTTAACATTATGTAACAATTTGCCTTCAGTGTAGTTCGTTGTCTTTCATTACTTATTTTTTTTTTTAGGATGGATGGGTTGGATTCAAAACGGTGAATTTGAAGAAAAGGCTGTCAGCAGCAGATTTCTTTAATGGTTATCTCCATCAGAGCGTGCTGAAGAAATCTCCCTCCACAAACACCTGTCTGTTCCAGAGTTATAAAGAGACTCATGTACCTGGAGGACACGACAATAACATGCTACTGCGGAATAACACTTCATTTTGAAACCTGACTTTATGGCAGTCATGAGTAATAACATATAATCATATAAACTGTCATGCCATTGAAAACATTTTGTCTGTTTTAATACCGTGTTGTATTTAATAATGGGCTGTATGTTTGCAGATCTCTGCACATTTGTATAGCCGTGACATGAATGAATGTGAATACAATAAAATTATTTACGAGCTGTTAATTTAAATGGCTGTTCTGTTTGATTTAGATTCACTGACCAGCTACACAAGAATTCATTGTGATTGGTTTTGATCTAAAATATTACACCGTTTTATCAAGAGAAAGCACGTAAGTCCCGCCCTATTATCGCCTCATTCGTTAATCGCGGCTGTTTGTCTGCAAATCCTGCTCTCTCATTGGCTGAAGGCGTTGTTTATCTTTGCGTCCGATATCAAGTTCGGTTTCATTTACAACCTGTCAAATCCGAGGACAGCTGTGAAACAGTCAACACCGCCTCGCATATCACGTAGTAAGTCATGACTAGAAAATGCCGTATATGTCCGTATTTTTGCATGAAACCAAAGAGCTTTAATATTGCCCAAACTAAGTTTAATTAGCTTGCGTTGTCATTCAGTTCTCATAATAGCTGAGGAAAAGTCTCTTGTTTACGTTGAGCTAACGAATAGCCATATTGCTAACGTTAGCTAGCGAGCCTACACAACCTACTCACGACTTCTCTTAAATATTTATAAATGGACAGCGACAAGAAATTGAATGAATTGTATTTATTCCCCGTTGCACTGTTTAGGGTTTCATTAGGCTTGTTTGTTTTGTTCTGTTCGTTTGCTCATGTTATAATAGGAAAGTCAGTGCAGTGTTCATTGGTATAGAGATTTGAAACTGTTACCTAGTAACCTGATAGGTAGATTGTGCTGTCACAGTTACACATGTGTAATACTGTTTTAGACATTAGCCAAACACGCTTTATGTGTAATGTAAAATGCCATAGACGTTGACTTTCCTCATAAACTGATCAACGTACGTGTCAGCTTTAGTTATAATAATTGCATAGACCGTATATAACGTGTTCTGTGAGAATACAGCTAATGCATGGCTTATGGCCAAGTTTTGTTAGTGAGTTCCTCGAGCAAATGAACAGGTGCAAATAGGGGATTTTAAGCGTCTAATACTTCTGAACTTCTAATACTTTGTGCAGCAGAAGGATAATCGAGTTAAGTATGGAACCAGCTTTACCCAAAATAACATCTGTGCCAAGAATGGATTCATACTGTGGTCAAAGGGAAATAACTGAATCGTTTCAGTTTATTTGCTCTCAAAGAATTTGTCTTGTTCATTTTATTTTCTGTGAATGCTTATAGTTTGGTGCTTACAGTGTTACAATCTAGATTTAAAACTGTTTTCAATCTTGTATTCTTTATATGAGGTTTCTCAGGCTTATTAAATCTAATCATTTTACAGGTTTATTCAACTGTTTGGAATTGTTCAGGCTTGCTGCCACCTTCATTGTGTTACCTGGTTGATTTAGTAAAAAATGTATGACTTGAAAGTAGTTTAGTAAAATGAGATCCGGGGGGTGATTCTTCTTGTTTAGAGACTAAACAGAAGCTATAACCTAAGTAAAGGTCATTTTATATAATTCAGTGAATATGTTTGTCAGTTAGCTGATGTGAAGGGTTGATTTTGCAGTGTGGTTACAGTGGCACAAATGTATTTTCAATCTGAGAACAGAGCTCTGTGGTTAGTCTGGACTGGAGAATTTGCTGACGTGAAGGCAGGAGCTGTAACATGAGTGCCAGCATGATAATTAAGCAATATGACACAAGTAGAAGTGCTGTTGTTTTAAGTTTTCAAAAAAAGCTAGTTAGCTCATATATTTCTTTTCTGTCAATGAAAATAGTTTCATGAGAAACCAAAGCATCAAACTTTGGGTGTCACAAAGCAGTGAAAAACTAAATAAACAAACAAACAGATAAGAATAAATATTAATAAATACATTATTAGGAAATAGACAGATATTAGCACAGCTATGATAACTCACATAATAATATTCAAAACAGTCTACATGTTTGTGTGAATGTGCTTAAAGGGATAGTTCACCCAAAAAAATAAAACTCTTTCATCAGTTACTCACCATTATGTCGTTCAAAATCCAAAAGACTTTCACTTATCTTCGAAACACAAATTAAAATTTGTAAAGACATCATAAAAGCAATCCATATGAATTGAGCCGTTTAAACCAAGTCCAAAAAACAATCGCTTTATATAATAAATAGATTTAATTTAGTCTTTTTATTTGCATAAAAACAATGGTCAGTCCACATCCAACAACAACTTACCACTCTGCCCTGGTTAATTGGATAGCCACAGGAAACTTTTTTTTGCTTGAACCACGTTGGTTTTCGTGGAGGCTCAACCATACTTGCATGCCACACAAGTACAAGTACAAACCACCTTGGCTCTTGCATGTCAAGCACATTTGAGGTAGGACTGAGCATTATTATAACAATAAGCCACATTATACTGTGAATTTAGAACAACTAGGCACAACGCATTGATCCATGCATTAGGTCTTAAGGTGACAGCAGCTTAATATACTTGCTATATTTAATATAATATACTTGCTTAATATACTTGTGTTAATCACAAAAGACAGAAAATATCACTCACTGCTCTTGACTGAAAATCTTTTGTAGTTTTTGTACAAATTACTTTATATTTAATTCATACAGTTAAGACTGTAAGTAGTGTTTCATTGTTACATTTGACATTCAATTTCTGTGGAATTTCTTACTTGAATGCTACTGTTAAATAGACCTACTGTACTTGAACAATTTAAGGCACTTTTTTGTATATTGTATTCATTCTATTGTTTGTAATTTGCATCTTTTAGGGAAATGAATTTGGGAAATTAGGGAAGTTAGTTTGTCTGTAGTCGCTGTACTGTTCTGTAACTTACAAAATAGTTGAAAGAATTGTAAGAAGATTGTGATCCTGCCTGAAAAAAAAAGAGATTTTTGCAATATCACTTACCCCTAATTTGAGTTTCCGTTTACCATATTTGATGTGCTCTATGTATGTGCATTGATCAATGTTTATATGTGAATAAAAGCCTAATTTGTTCATCATATAAAATCTGTTCATCATATAAAGTGATCAGAAGAGTTGTATTAAACCGCTCAATTCATCTGGATTACATTTATGATGTCTTTGTGAACTTTCTGAAGCATCAAACCTTTGGTGGAATGGGCTTGCAGTGGAGGGACAGAAATCTCTAAGGTTTCATTAAAAACATCTTCATTTGTGTTTCGAAGATGAATGAAAGTCTCATGGGTTTTGAATGACATCAGGGTGAATATTTGATGACAGAATCTTCATTTTGTGTTACTTTAGTGTAAATTAATTTTAGTATAAATTGTACAAGGACTACAGTCAGTGACCGTCACCCAGTGCATTTCAAGCTAAAACAAACATAAGTCCTGACACCGAGATCACAATTTATATTTGCTCTGACTGATTGGATCACTTATTGATTAAGCATTTTTGTTTGTTTTTGTAGGAAAGAAGATGCTTTTTTTCATCCTTCAGTTCACTCTTTGAGGATCTCGTTAAGACACCTGGAGAAAGATCCTCTCTCATATAAACTGAAAAATATCAACTTTAGGAAGAATGAACTTGTGTTATCAGTCCATCACTTTACATCCTTCCCAATAACAATTTTCCTGCACTTTGGCAGGCCTCATTCAGCCTCTCCTCTACCTCTCTAACTCACATTCACACGCTTCGCCAGTGACCCACCGCTGCTCCTGCAGGCTGGGTACGGAGCTGGTCTGGCCACGTGCCCCTCCAGCTCTGTGTGTTAGTGTGAGATGGAGCGGCAGGAAGCAGAGGGTCGCTGCCGCTGTGGACTGTAATGTCAGAGCCCAGCAGCCCCGGCGAGAGCCAGTGCGGCGCTCCCAGATTCTTCGTGGGCTGCGCGGAGGATGAGAGCGAAGGTCTGGACGACTACGCCAGCATGAGGACAGACATGGAGCTGTACGAAGACGACCTGGAGGATGACTCGGTGCGAATGGAGTGCAGTTTTATTAAGTGCCTGGTCTAATAGAGGGATTTTGCACAAAGTCCTTCACATTCTTGGAGATTTAGTTTTCAGCAGCCATTACTCCAGTCTTCAGTGTCACATGATCCTTCAGAAATCATTCTAATATGCTGATTCGTTGCTCAAAAAACATTTCTTGTTATTATCAATGTTGAAAACAGTTGTGCTGTTTAATATTTTTGTAGAAACTGTTGTTTTTTCCGGATTCTTTGATGAATAGAAAGTTTAAAAGAGCACCATTAATTTAACATAGAAATCTTTTGTAACATTATAAATGTCTTTACTCTCACTTCTAATCAATTTAAAGTATTAATTTCTAAAACAAAAAAAATTGTACTTTTGAATAGTAGTGTAGAACTACTTCCTTTTACTTTTTACCACAAATCAAGTGTGTTGCTTAGAAGACAACGCCACCATTTCTAATTTGAAAATGTCCAGTGGCGAAGTGCTGTGCAACAGTAATGCAGTCATCAAAAGTGCTTCGTGGCCATGCAGTTACAGAGAGTTAATCAATACACTTGGAATGTCAAACAGCCTGAAAAATAAAATAAACAATGCCTTGGCTTAACCTTTTTAAAATTTTAGATTTTGATATATTTCAGGGCTGTTTTTGTTGTGCAGTATGTCTCTGGTCGTTTCTGGGATTCTCCAGAAATTTTTGAAAACCCCTGAAGTGTTCTTTCAACATCTGTACACATAAGTTTGGCCACTCATATGCAGTCTTCCTGCAGAGTTTGACATGTTTAGGTAGATACCGATATGTCTTATTTAAATTCTTGCTTTTTCTCTTAAGCCTCCAGAGCGTCAGATCGTGGTGGGGATTTGTTGTATGATGAAGAAATCCAAGTCCAAACCCATGACTCAGATCTTGGAGCGTCTTTGCAAGTTTGAGTACATCACAGTGGTCATCTTTCCAGAGGACGTCATACTCAATGAGCCGGTGGAAAAGTGGCCACTCTGTGACTGCCTGATCTCATTTCACTCTAAAGGTTTGTCATGTGCTTGTGTCCTTTTGAGCTGGTTGTAGATCGGGTTTCTCCACCGAAGTCTTAACCGTAAAATAAGTCAATAAAATCAAGAAGCAGCTGTATGGAAGGGGTCTCATGTTCATTTACCAAGCATTCCTGCATCATTAACTAGTCTAATGAGACACAATGAAGGTACGGTCACATTGGCAACATTTCTGCAATTCTTTGTGATCTGCATTTTGCCCTCATATGAAGTTCCCAATCGCATGGATTCCTATTGAAATGACTGGATTTTTGCCTGTGAAAAATGCCAAACAATGAATTTGTCCTTTGGTGTGCAAATATGCTTGATAAGCAGTCTACAGATTTATTTATTGGTGTGTTGTGTCTTTGGCAAGTCATTTTTATATTATAATGGCCGATCTACCAATTCTAATATTTTCTTTTGAATTAGGTTTCCCCTTGGATAAGGCAGTGAGTTACGCAAAACTCCGCAACCCGCTGCTCATCAATGATCTTAATATGCAGTATTACATACAGGATAGGTATTAGCATATTCTTCAACCACAGTTTTGCATATTATCTCTCATATTTACATACAGTTCAGCTTCCTGTATGATACCTGAATAAGGCTTTTCTGTAATTTTTTAAAATCATATTTTAGGAGGGATGTATATCGTATCCTGCAGGAGGAGGGGATAGATCTGCCACGCTATGCTGTGTTAAACCGCGACCCTGACAAACCTGATGGTCAGTCAAAGATTTTTTCAAATATACAAACATTATTTTGGATTTTTTTTCCTGATATGTTTTTATAGAGCTGTCTTTTAATGTTTAATTGCTTATTTACTTGTCATCCAATTGTGAAGTAGAAACCTTAATCTTAGCAAAGTGTCCTGCTTTGTCTCTGCTCTGATTTATTTTAGTCTCTGAGTAAATATAGCCCCTCACGTAGGTCAGTTTCAAGTGTTTTACAGGCCAAAGATACAAGTATTGCTCTGAGGTCTGTGATGTGATCGTCTGGAATCCAATGAGCCATTATGTTCTTGGCAGCTATGACAGTTCCCTGAGGACCTGAATAAATTTATCCTCCTCTAAACAAATGATAATTAAAGTGCTATATTTACCCAGTTATTCCACATAATGGTCATATCTCAGATGATGACTGTGTTATCTGTGTTTCTGCTCAGATATTGTTTCTCTTCACTGTAATGCTGTTTTGATTGGCCTTTCCTTCTTGTGTTTTGTCATAGAATGTAACCTGGTTGAGGGAGAAGACCAAGTTGAAGTTAACGGTGAAGTCTTTCTAAAACCCTTTGTAGAGAAGCCAGTTTCTGCTGAGGACCATAATGTGTACATCTACTACCCAACTTCAGCTGGAGGAGGCAGCCAGCGTCTCTTTAGAAAGGTCTTTTAGCAACGACTTCCTGTTATCTATGCCACAGAGCTTGAATTGCATCCCTCTCAGTCACATAATTAATTGTTGGGAATGGTCGAAACAGACACGAAGAAGAGCATCCTGACATTTTGTTTTGGCATTCCCTGTCAGCTGTTAAAAATAGACATAATTGCAGAGTTTATCTGTGTATTTAGTCAGTGTTTGGAACACTACTAACTTGAAGTCTTGTTTTAGCAATTCATTCATTCATTAAAACATATGATTTGCCAACCAGAGTTATAGAGTGCTGCAGGAAAGTTCTAAAACCAGGAAACAAGTTTGCAGTTTTGAACTTCCTGTTCCATCTACACAAAGTCAGTAGGTCCTTTGAATGGGTTTTAGGTTAAATGCCTGAAAAAAGGTCTGTGGCTAAATGGGACTACAGAGGTTGTCTTGGACATTAAAAGTCATCTGCTCATTAGTCCACGTTTACATCCTCACTTTGTTTGTGATCTTCCTAACTATTCTGCTACTGCTACTATAACTCAAACTTTTTCCAAGTTTTTCAATTAGATCCATAGATTTTGGAAAAAAAAAAAAAAAAAAAAAAAAACTACACTATTTACACTATATCCCACCTGTAGCTTTTTTACTTCTGGTGATTGTATTTAGGCTTAAAATACATTCATAAAAGTTTTTCATTTGGGAATATTATTTTGATGCACAAAACATGTAAGAAGCATAAACATTTGTTGGCCACAGAGCTTATTTTCTGCATTAATTTCAAAAGCCAATGGAAAAGCCAATGGCTTTTTGTCTAGGGAACCAGGTATTGCTAATTCATGGGTTGACTTAATAAATTACATCATCCCTGCAGCACTCATGTTCTATGTTGTCTCCGTATTTTGCATCTTCTATTATGTTGCAAAATAAACTATTAAAGCTGAAGTGTCATTTTTTTTTTCTTTGGATTTTTTAAAATACTATAACAGTTGCAGGGTCAGTTGAGTAAGCCATCTGTATGTTAACTCCCTGAAAAGTGTAACAGCGTGGCTAGAACTTTGCTTTGTTTTTTTGAGCATCTTGACCATCCTGACACACTGGCACAATCAGTGCTGTGAGTTTGGGGCAGAGCAGTGTTTGTTCGACCAATAGCAGATAGGGATAGTGTTCATGAAACTTTTGCAAAATATTCCATTTGGTAACACTAGTGTCACAGCAATTATACTTTGCAGCTTTAAATTTGGTTGTTTATCACTGTGTATTTGATTCAGTTATATAAATTAGGGTGGATATTAATTTTTATTAGTTTAATTAATATAAATGTATGTTTGTGTTTGAAGCAATTACCTTAATTGTAATGCTTAATGTTTTATAGCTTAAATGGTTTTATTTACTTTAAATAGTTTCGTAGTATCTTCCTAGCATTGCCTACAGTGAAATGAACTATACAAAACTGTATACAAAACTGTGAATACTGCACATAATGCACAATGTTAAGTAAATACTTTGAGTGTGGATGTGTCTCTGTTTCAGATTGGGAGCAGAAGTAGTGTTTACTCTCCAGAGAGCAGTGTGAGGAAAACTGGCTCCTATATCTATGAAGAGTTCATGCCAACTGATGGCACAGATGTGAAGGTACTAAATAATTTAGCATCTTCTTTACCCAGGGATTGCATTACCCTGTTCCTCTTGATCTATATAGAGCAAAGTTTTGTTTTGTTTAGTTCAATTGTAAATTTGCTATTTTTAGTGGTGCAGCAACATTTCTCAGACAGGTTGGTGTCTTAGAATTAGGTCTCATTCATCTTGTTATGCTGTTTCCCTGGAAACTGATGCTATTTGTAAAATTCCTCTCTCCTTTGAACATCAGATGAATATATTATTTTTTCCTTTTGTGCGTGTTTGTATTGTTACAGGTGTATACAGTAGGGCCAGATTACGCTCACGCAGAGGCTCGAAAGTCCCCTGCTCTCGATGGGAAAGTTGAGCGAGACAGTGAAGGCAAAGAAATCCGCTACCCAGTCATGCTCACTGCCATGGAGAAGCTTGTGGCCCGTAAAGTGTGTCTGGCATTCAAGGTCAGATGGCCTGTTTGTTACTTGGTTTCTTGAAACAGAAGTACAGAATGAAAATGTTTCTGATAGATTACATTTTCTGGGCTTCAGGGTTTAAGGCATTTTTTTCTTTCAGCTCAGTTAAACCTGTTTATATTGATTTTATTCTCAAAAACTTATTTCACTCTAGCAAACAGTGTGTGGATTCGACCTTCTCCGAGCCAATGGCCACTCGTATGTGTGTGATGTCAATGGATTTAGCTTTGTGAAGAATTCCATGAAGTACTATGATGACTGTGCTAAGATCCTGGGGTAAATCCTAATGATAATCAGATAAAGATTGAAAATGTTTGTCATTTAAACAGATTAACATAGTGTTAACAAAATGCACAACGCGTGATGAGTGTGGCTTGTTCTTTCTCTTAGAAATATTGTGATGAGGGAACTGGCTCCTCAGTTCCAGATCCCCTGGTCCATACCTACAGAGGCTGAGGACATTCCTATTGTACCCACTACATCAGGGACCATGTACTTATCACATGCTACACTACACACATCTTTTATTCATTAAAGTACACTATTCATTAATGGTAGTAAGATTCATATCTTTCTTTAAAATAAATGCCAAATGACCCAATTATGATATTGGATCAGAATGACTTTTTTTGTGGTTCTGTCCGTTAGGATGGAGCTTCGCTGTGTGATTGCTGTGATCCGTCATGGAGATCGTACACCAAAGCAGAAGATGAAGATGGAAGTGCGGAATCCCATGTGTGTTCTTGTCATCTCCTCAAAAGACTTACTCACTTAAAGCATGACTAATGGATCCAAATTGTAAAATATAGTGCTTTTTCCTTTCTTCCAGGTTCTTTGAGCTTTTTGAAAAATATGGTGGGTATAAAACGGGCAAGCTGAAGCTAAAGAAACCCAAACAACTGCAGGTAACAATTTTATGTAATTTTAATATAATTCATTTTTTATGTCTTGTTGAATTTAAACCAGACGCTCTCAGCCTTATTGACAATGTCCACCTATTTTAATCTATGGGCACCTCGAGTTTCTGCAATTAAAAAAAAAAAAAAAACAACTTCCCACTCTTTTTAACCAATGTATCTACATGAAAGTAATTTGATGCATGTATATTCATTATAAAAGTGCCTATGGTGTTTTAGAGTTTATTATTTACATGAATGCTCCAGGTCTACAAATCACATTTTTAACATTAGTCTACCTCAAATATTCAAGTTCTCCAAGACTCTGGGAATCTTGGCTACTCCAAGGAAACAAAAAGTTGTTGAGGGGGTAAATTTAAATAAGAAATACCTCAATTTTTGTGTTTTAGTTTAATTTAATACCCGTTTTGTCTTGTTTTGCATCACTTTAAGTCATTTTGAGGCCTCTTTGGAAGTTTGCTGAGGCCCCATAGTGAGCCAGTCATTTAAATGTTGAATTTATTGTTAAAGACTGCGGTGCTACTTCATATCTGTGCTGTGCTGTTTCCACAGGAAGTTCTGGACATTACCAGGACACTTTTGGCAGACATAGGACAGCATACTGACTGTGAAATAGAGGAGAAGTCGTCCAAGCTTGAACAACTAAAGACTGTTCTAGAAATGTACGTTAATGTAAGACGTTAACTGGGCCATGCTAGCTGGCACACTTGCAGTCTCCTGTGGTGGCCTCTTTTCAGTCTTGTGACATGACATATTTTCCAAAGAAATAGCTACATCATGTCTCATTTACATTTTTACTGGCTGAGGTTTTGTATGAAACAATACATTAATTGCGATAACAAATCTTAACAGATGCTTTCTTATAGAAAAACAACAAAAATATAATAATGTTTCTAGTGTGTCAAAGGAGACATCTGTAACATGTCATTAAGGAGATTCAGTTGA
Organism: Spinibarbus caldwelli; assembly: GCA_039654775.1. Classification (NCBI taxonomy): domain Eukaryota; kingdom Metazoa; phylum Chordata; class Actinopteri; order Cypriniformes; family Cyprinidae; genus Spinibarbus; species Spinibarbus caldwelli. Next base: position 30,206,868 of record CM077220.1, on the reverse strand, counting down.
TGAATGTTATATATGAACACTATGTTCAGTGATATTTCCAACATGCAGTATTTTTAGATTGTCAGTAGTAAGATTCATCCTGTGACACAATGAAATTGCAGTGTCCCCTTTCACAACCCTTGTCAAGCATCACGCATTTAGGAATAGCGTAGATTTGCTGGATGGATTTCAGAGCAGCTGATCTGGCATGTCCTTGTGGCTATATGTTAATATAGACATCAGAAAAAAACAGTGAGGTGGAGGTTAAACTTCTTTTAAGCCTGAAGGATACGGCCTTTTTAAACTCTGGTCTCGGTCTTTTTTTCAGGTATGGCCATTTCTCTGGAATCAATAGGAAAGTGCAGCTAACATATCTTCCTCATGGACAACCCAAAACATCCAGTGAGGAGGAAGGTATGAGCATTGCTAATCAGGAAACGTGTCCTCTCTGGCTTCAATCATGTCGTGTGTGATGGTGCTGCTGTGTGTGTTGTGTGCAGATACTCGTAAGGAGGGCCCCTCTATACTGCTGGTGCTGAAGTGGGGAGGAGAGCTGACTCCAGCTGGCAGAGTTCAGGCTGAAGAACTCGGCAGGGCTTTTCGCTGCATGTATCCTGGAGGTCAAGGTAGACTGTCTCCTGTCTGTTAGTCTTTTAAGATTATGGACACACAGATTTGTCACTGGTTGTTTCCCATTTCACACATTAGTGGACTCAGAAACTCATGATGAAGAACATCTAGAGTTCACAAATCACATGCTTTAAGCTTCTCCTTACACCATTTTAATACAACAGCTCTTGTAAACATTACACCTAAAAGTGATTAACACATTCAGATTAATGTGACAATATTGACATTTTAATAATGTTCTTTAATTAATTATCTACGAGCATTATATAATGTTTAATAAAATCAGTAGTTGGTGAACTTTTAAATATGAATATATGAATCCTTGTTAAATAACTGACTAAGAGTGACTAATACAATACAGGTGCATAGAGTGCTGTTGGAATGAGTTCTAAAGCCTGGAAATGAATGGACATTTCTGTATTTATGGTTCCATTGTCCCAAGGGTAATTTTTTTTTTTTTTTTTTTTTTTTTTTTTTTTTTTTTTTTAAATGGGCTTTTCATTAAATGTCTGTGGTTAACAGAAGCTCAAGATATTTTCACAATTTATTTCTATGACATAAAATGTAATACCCCACTTGTGAATTTAAGCTTTTTGTCGTGAAAAAGGCAGTTAGGCTAAAGAATTGTCTAATTGCAACTACAGAGGCTGATGGGAACATTAAACGTCAACATGCCAAAAAGGAAAACTCATTTACTCACTAGTCCACTTCTGCTACCATTTGCACTCTTGCAAGTTATTCTAACTCACACTTTCCAACTTGTAGATTTCAATAAAAATGGAAGGAGTTTTTAGAAGATTAATTGTGGTGATGCTTGAAGTTGTAACTGTTTTACTTACTGGAAAAATGCTATTGGCTTTTTCTTCACTTCGGTATTTGCCTACAAAAATACATCATCCCTGCAGCACTCTTTGAATTACTTATTGTAATATAATAATATATAAGTATTTATTATAACATTTTTTGAAAAAAAAAAAATATTTCTATAATATTCTTTTATTAAATGTAAGGTAGTATGAAGTATTACCCAATGTTGGGATAAAACCCAGTGCCTGTTCAGCAGTCTTCATACTATTCACTTCCCTCTATATTGTTGACTAAACTATATTGTTCATATGAATGTATTGTCTTCTGATACATTTGTGTGAAGATCACACTTAAAGGGATAGTTTACCCCAAAATGAAAATTCTGACATTAATTACTCACCATCATGTCGTTCCAAACACGTAAGACCGTTCATCTTCAGAACACAAATTAAGGTATTTTTGATGATATCCGAGAGCTTTCTGACCCTGCATAGACGGAACTAGAGAATACTTTGTGCACAAAGAAAACAAAAATAATTTTATTCAACAATATCTTCTCTTCTGTGTCAGTCGATGCACATTCGTGAGACTAGCACAACGTATGCATGTGATGCTGCTGATGCAGGAGCCGGCATTCTGACATGGAACCCAGATGGACTGCGCCTTGTTTGCAAGCAGAGGAATGCACACACGTGCGTTTGTGGTACTCTCGTGAATGTGCATCGAAGACTGACATGGAAGAGAATAAATTGTTGAATAAAGTTGTTATTTTTGTTTTCTTTGCGCACAAAAAATATTATCTGCTGTCTATGCAGGGTCATAAAGCTCTTGGATTTTGAACAGTATGAGGTTGAGTAGTTAATGACAGGATTTTCATTTTTGGGTGAACTAACCCTTTAAATTTCAGCTGTTGTTTGCTGATAAACTTCCGTTCTTCCTTGTCTCGCAAATTTTATTTCCAGTCATGTTTTACTTACCGACTGGTTTGTGACTGAAGTTGCCAAATTCGAATTGAACACGGGGATGAATGAGATTTGAGAGCAAAATATACCCATTTGCAGTTATGTTATGATTACATTTTCTTTGGACTTGTTAACCTTTGGACACGTTAACTTGGACATGTTAACCTACCCTATTTTGGTTTGTTCCACCCTGCTCCTACAGACGCCTTCTTGCAGAATTTTGTTCCAGCTCCAACACCCATGCCTCCCTGCAAACAAGCCTCTGAGATTTTGCTCATTGGCAAAATGTTGGTCCCTTAGTGCTGGCCCAGCACGGGCAGCCCTCACTTAGCCAACACTATTAATCTACAACAGGGGTGCCCAACCCTGTTCCTGATCAAACACACCTGAAACAACTAATTAGGATCTGAAGGAGCACTTGATAATTACAGACAGGTTTGTTTAATCAGGGTTGGAACTGAACTCTGTAGGAAGGTAGATCTCCAGGAACAAGATGCACCCCTGATCTATAACAATACAATCTGTTTCACTTTAAATACTTTTCAGATAATATAACTTAGGTCTTTGGGAAAAACAGTTATTATACATCTGAAATGGATGCAGTCACCACTTAACTAATGTCTATATTGTCAAAAATGTACATTAGTCAAAGGGATTTCAAATCAATTGATTTATTAAATACAAAATAGAAAACATTCAATTCAGGTTAATACAGCTACATATAGCCAAAATTGTAAATACACAAAAGTACAAAAAACAAAAGAAAGCAAACAAAGCAATGTAAGATTGTAGGATTTCGTCATGTGAAAGCTGATGTGTGCAAAAGTCTAATCTGTAGTGCATCAATGTCCAAACTAGGGATATGCCGGTATCAAATTTTCATGTTGCGATTAATTGCTAATGCTTTTATCACGGTATACGGTATTATCACGGTATTTAAATTTAGTTGCAAAAAAGTGTTGTCATAATACAGTATAACAGGTTTAATAACTTTTTTCTTATAACAAAAATATCTGAACATTTAAATATAATAAAGCAATACACAAAAAATGTATAAAGTTAAATATTTTACACAGATTAAAGTGCAAAAGAATTAAAAGACCAATAGGTATCCCTTTACAGTAAGATCTCATTAGTTAACCATAGTTAATGCATTAACATTATCAATGAGCAAAAGCTACATTTGCTACAGAAGTTATTAATCTTTGTTAAAAATAATACAACTCTTAGTTCATGTTAGCTCGGGTTCATTTAAAAATCAAAAACAAAAAAAAAACAGTTTATAACAGTTTATAATTATTTTGATTTTAACAACGTTTTATTAAATATTTGAATTAGCTAAGATTAATGAATGTTTAGAAGAATTTTTCATTGGGAGTTTGTTAATTTATGAATTAACTAATGTTAACTAATGAAGCCCTAATGTAAAGTGTGACTGAACAATAAAGAATCTAAACACTTTCAAACAGTATCTCTAGGGCATGTTGTAGTCCAGATTAAAATGTAAAAAAGTTTTAAAATAAATAGCCTATTGAGTCTAAATATTAAAGTATTTGGCGCTGTGATGAACACCACTGCGAATACAAAAATCTGAATGGCTATTTAAATCATTTAAATACGTTTTAGAAAGTAGCGCAGGTTTCCGGGGTAACGGCTGCATTTCGAGAGAATATGCGCTTTCATCCAGAGCGTCTCTCATGTGTTCCGCCATGCGCTTCTCATCCGTGCTTGTTTACATCAGAGTGCCCACGCAGCTTACAGCGGTGTTGTGCATTTAACCAGTTAATGGGAAAAGTATCCTTAAAATGCATTCAAAATTCGGAATAATTTTTAATAAATAATTATTTTCGGTATTTTGAAGTGCCCACGATAACAATACCGTGCATATTCATTATCGTGATATATCGCATTACCGAATACCGGCACGTGTCTAGTCCAAACACTGTCCATAGCTGTTGGCTGATAGCAAATGAATAACCCAACCTCTTGTAATGAAAACACGCCACAGCTCTCAAACACCAGACTCTTCCTAACCAGGAACAATCAAAAATAGTCCAGACTGGTCTCAAAATGTTCTCACGTCGAAAAGAATTTTAAATCCATATTAAAACTGGACCATGATGTGGTAACCTCACCAATAAAGAGTCCTTCTAAAATGCATACAAATACACTGCCTTAAACTCTTAGCATCAATCCAAACATAGGCCATACATACATGCACCGTCTCTGCAAAGAAACATCAGCGATGTACACTTTTAAATAGAAAAAAAACAACAACAACTCCTTTAGACTGGGCTTGAAATGGCACATTTCCCAACCAGGACACCGCACAATGTGTTCAGCAGGTGAGCCATGCTGGCTACTGCTGCCAGTGTTGCCAACTAATTTTCAGAGAAAGTTGCTAAAGGAAGGTCGATTTGTTGCTAAAAGTTGCTAAATGACGTTGTGATATGATTGTGTGATGACATCATTGTGCAATCATGACGCAAAATTGTCACATCAAATCTCAGCAAAAAATATATTTTATATATGTTAATTTAGATTTGTTTGTAAAAATAATATGCATAATATAATATTGAAATATAAATAACTATTTTTAAATACATTGAATTGTTGAACACTTACACATTTTTGAATGATTACAATTTAAGTTTTTTAATAGCTAGTAAACTAGTAATACTACACATTCTCAACAATTATGCTTTAAGCAGTGTATTAGTAGTTAGTTAGTATGCTACACTCTAAGAAAAGTCTGTAAAAATAGGGCACAATCTGCTTATCTGCTTTGTTAACATAAAAGAATTTTCCGTATTAGTTTTTTACCTGCATTTTAAATTGCGCATTGTGTTTTCGGGTTACAGGGTTACAATGGATAATGGAAAATTACTAGTATCTTTTCTTACAGTAACTAACTGATCAACAATCGCAGGTACAAGCTACTAACAAAGTGTATCATAAATGAACAATTATTCAATTATTATTATTATTATTATTATTATTATTGTTATTATTTTTAAACTGAACAATTGCAAACAGCAGCTAACTCAGTTCACCAGATGTGTGTACTGCTAGGCATCTTTGGTTTCCTCTTTTTGTGTAATTTGGATAGAAAATGTGTGCCTTTTTATTGTCACTTATCAAAAGTTGCTAAAAGTTGCCAAATAAATTTTAAAAATTGCTAAATTTGTTGCTAGGTGCTTTTGGAAGAAAAATTGGCAACACTGACTGCTGTTCGCTATTGGTAACTCTCTCTACCACATGGCTTCACTTAAGGAAACCTAAAACACCCTAGCACCCCTAGTGGTAAGGAAGAAAACTGCCCACAAAATTCTTATTAACACGCTCATGTCTGGGCCGTTCACAGAGAACCTGCGGTGAGCCCAAATCTGTGGGCCTCACCTGGGCAAACCTGCACTGGGCCTGTTTAGGTTTGGTGTGGGCTGGCCCTAGCCCACTGTGCCTGCAAAAAGCCAGCATGGGCCCCGCAAGGACATGTTTGCAGGGGCTCTTACTGTCAAGTAAGACCTTGATTAGGTTTGCAGCTAAACCCAGCAAGACAGTGGGTTTTCAGGAACAGGGTTGATTGCCTAATTTTTTATGGTTATTTAGTCTCATCGAGTGTTCATCTGTGAATCTTGTGTTCTTGTCCACTTGTAGGGGATTATGCTGGCTTTCCAGGCTGCGGCCTGCTCAGGCTACACAGCACCTACCGGCATGACCTCAAGATCTATGCCTCTGATGAGGGCAGGGTGCAAATGACTGCTGCTGCCTTTGCAAAGGTCTTTAGCCGCAACAAATACAGGTCATCTAAGCTTTAAAGATATTAAGTTATCGGAGGATGTTAAGTTGGTGTTGGTTGTCTGGTTGTCAGGGTCTCTTGGCACTGGAAGGGGAACTGACACCGATCCTGGTCCAGATGGTAAAGAGTGCAAATATGAACGGCCTGCTGGATAACGATATCGAATCCCTCAGTGGCTGTCAACAGAGGGTTAAGGCTAGACTTCATGAGATCATGCAGAAAGATGAAATCTTCACAGAAGAAGACTTTGACCGGGTAAATCGAAGCATCAAGCCCTTTTGAATTCAGGGTGTATTTCAGCCCTCTGCTGACTTTATATGAAAACACATCTGTGTCCACTTTATCTCTTTTATTTCTCCAGCTGGCTCCAACATGCAGTAGCTCTCTGGTGAACTCTATGAAGGCTGTGGAGAATCCAGTTAGTACGTGTGATCAAGTCTACACCCTTGTCCAGAGCCTCACCTCACAGATCCGCAAAAGACTTGAAGACCCCAAATCAGCAGGTGATTGCTCTGTGCTCACATCAAAAAAAGAGACTAAAACACTCTTTAAAAGGCCAAAAAGAGAAACCTGTGAAAAAACGATCTGAGTAAATGAGTTGGTGTTGCCTCTCTCAGATTTACAGCTGTACCACAGCGAGACACTGGAGATGATGCTGCAGCGCTGGTCTAAGTTGGAAAGAGACTTCCGCATGAAGAGCGGCCGCTACGACATCAGCAAGATTCCTGACATTTACGACTGTGTTAAGTATGATGTGCAGCACAACAGCTCTCTGGGCCTGGAGGACACCTTGGAACTCTTCAAGCTCTCTCGAGCACTAGCCAACATTGTCATACCACAGGTGTGTTAAGAAATTCTGAAACGTGAACTCATACAGCTTTTCCTCAGAGCTGAAGTTTTTTTTTTTTTTTTTTTGCAACATTTTTTTTAAAATACTGATATTTCTCCAACTATGTTGTCTAGTAGTAGCTATTAATTGATTTGGGAAAAAAACGTTCAGTTTAAATATTTTTTCCCATATCACCCAGTCCTTGGACACCACAACAAAGTTAAATCTAAAAATTAATTAAATTAATTAAAATAAACCCTTCTAAGAATACAGTGCGAGCATAATTATTTGGCACTTTGATATTCTGTTCATATTTTTTTCCATGTACATTTTACCAATTCCAAGCCACATCAATCTTAATAACGACTATTAATTTTGTATTTAATCATTTATAAGTGATATATAATTGTCCATGAAGGCTGGAAGTGAAAAACTCCTTATATTCAGGTGTGCAGAATTATTAGGCAGGTTTTCTTTTACAGATAAAATGAGCCAAAAAAGAGGTTTAACTCAGACTGAAAAGTCAAAAATTATTAAATGCCCATTAGAAATATTCAAAACTAATGCAATACAGAAACTGCAAAGGTTAAGGCATGAAAAAAACTGGTGGAGAAGAAAAGACACATGGAATTAATAATTAATGTGAAGCATTAGGTGTGAAACCATCAGGAACAATTTAGCCTCAAGCGCCACCATTTTCCAGAACTGCAACCTACCTGGAGTCTCCAGAAGAGCAAGCTGTCAGGTTCTGAGAGACTTTGCTTGGGTAAAGAATCCTAAAAAATGACCCATACTTAATAAGAATCAAAAGCTGAAGTGAAAAAAATATGACCAGAATATCAACATGCCTAATAATTATGCTAACACTGTATATTGACTCTTATAGACTATTAATCCATCTTATTGTAGTATCATTGATATAATATTATAGTTTTTGTTAATATTTTGAAGTAGATTTTATTTTAATATTTTCTGTTGTCGTTTTAATTTTAAAGTTTTAGTAATTTTTTTTTGTGTGTGTTTTTGTCATTTTTATTATTATTTTTAAAATATTTATATACATTTAATGAAGTTTTAGTTATTTTAGTACTTCAACTGCACTACAACTGTCTTCAAACTACTTTTTTTAGGAGTACGGCATTAATAAGGTGGAGAAGCTGGATATTGCATATGCTTACTGTCTGCCTTTAGTAAAGAAGATTCAGCTTGACCTTCAGAGGACACATGAGGACGAGTCTGTAAACAAGCTGCATCCACTGTGAGATGCCCTGTTTTGTCACTCTCATCTCTTTCTTTCTCTTTTATTTGCTCTCTCCTATTGAGCATGAGAGCTCACACTTGTCCATCTCTTTGTGTCCCAGATATTCACGTGGAGTGCTGTCACCAGGCAGGCATGTCCGAACTCGGCTGTATTTCACGAGTGAGAGTCACGTCCACTCCCTGCTTAGCATCTTCCGTTATGGTGGCTTATTAGATGTAAGCATTTGAAATGAATATATTTAAAATGTAATAAATTCCAACTTCATAATCATTACACGTTTGTAATTACTACTATATTTAAATACATGACATACAATTTTCGATAGAAATGACATTGAAGTATATTTTAGTTTAACATACATAAATGCTTGTCGGTATATTCAGCAGTACACTTTAATTGTCGTTCACTGTAGTTTCAGTTAAGTGTTAAAGGATACATATGATGTTTCAGGAGGAGAAGGACCAGCAGTGGAAGAGAGCCATGGATTATCTGAGTGCAGTGACTGAGCTCAACTACATGACCCAGATCGTCATTATGCTCTATGAAGACAACAATAAGGTACATCCTGCTCTCACTGTTCGTTCTGCTCCTTTGAGGCACAGAATAAACATAAGTGAACTGTAATAACTGAGCTGCCCAATGTTTTATGGTTGAATGGGGACTGTGCAGTCTCAACAAAGTACTTCAAAGAAATGTGACAATTGTGTTATTGTGTTAACTCAGGACCCATCCTCTGAAGAGCGCTTCCATGTGGAACTGCATTTCAGCCCTGGGGTCAAAGTATCTGAGGAGGAGAGTGCTCCAATGGGCTTTGGCTTCCGACCAGCCTCTGCTGAAGTATACAAACTTTCCTCGGTTCTGTGTTCTCATCATGTGTTGGATTAGATTTTTATGCAGCTAATAATATCTAGGTTTGTTTGCTGATATTTCCATGTCTATGTTTGTGTGTGTTCACATAGAATGATCAGAAGCAAACAGACCCTGGTAGTTTGGAAAATCTCATACAAGATGAGCCTGACCGCGCTTTGCCCCTTTCAGAGGCCATCAGCACCCAGAGGAAATCCCCTCTGATCCGGAATCGCAAGACTGGCTCCATGGAGGTATCACACTCAGCCACCTACTATGCCAACCATTGTACAGTGTGCTTTAAAAATACTTTCCTAAATCTCTGTGGTGTCAAACTGACAGAATCAGGCTGGGTTTTATGTACTATGGTTTAAAAGTGCTTCATTTGTGTGTGTGCACAGGTCCTGTCAGAAAGCTCGTCCTCTAAAGGGGGCAGCTATCGCCTCTTCCCCTCCTGCTCACGTCAGTCTCCAGAGATGAAGCAGAGCGGATTAGGTTAGTATCGTGTGTCTGTCCCTCACTCAGCCTCAACAACTGCTGTTTATCTCTTCCCCGTGACAGAAAATCACCCTCTGAATCCAAAGCAACACTATATTGCATGTTATTTCGGATGTAAAATCCATTAGCTGACTACTTTCATTGGCGTTACCAAGGAAATTGGTGGATACACATTTTGGATCCAGACAGAGATGGAGTTTGTTGTGTGGGAGTGGGATGCTGTTCATTTTTAGACATCTTGGAGGGATCATTTAGTGTTTCTGCTCTATTTAAAACTAGTGCTGTGATCTCTGATGACAGTTTAGTTAGTTATCTTTACGCAAAGCTGTTACCTAGGAAAGAAAGTGCCATGACTTTACTGCAGTTATAAAACTTGAAAGTTTTGCATGGGAAAAAAACACATTTGACAATGGTGTAAATGAGCAAATAATCCTGCATGAAGTCAGACGTATTTCATACCTAACTATCTGTAGATTTGAAATTATTAATTTGTGTAATCATATAGTTTCTATCAATGACGTGAACGCTGATGTTCACTAATACTTGTATACTCGGCATACTCATCTGCCAATTCACTATATTTGTTTAGTTGTTGTATAGTTGTTTTTTTATCATAATTGCTTCTAATAGATGTAAAGTATATACTTGCATCAACATCTCCCTGGCAAGAACATTGCTTCTGTCTTTTGTTAATTAGATTTTGCTCTGCTAGCCCCTGTCATTGATGTCCGCCAAACCGTAATGGTTTTGGCATGAGTCATATATTATGACTTTATAATCCTTTCACTCCCTCTGCAGTAACTGCTGTGTTTTGATTAATAAGTGCATGTGGTTGGTGTGCACACTAATTCCATGATCTAACCCCCTCTGCAGGCTCTCAGTGCGCTGGTCTCTTCAGCACCACCGTCCTGGGGGGCTCCTCTAGTGCCCCCAACCTTCAGGACTACGCACGCACACACCGCAAAAAATTCTCCTCGGGCAGTTTGACCTATAAAGACGGTATGTGCTCAGTCCAGCTCCTTTTCTCATTGAGATAATAAAAGAGTTTAGAAGGTAGAAACTATAGTTGAAGGGCACTTCCTGTACATGTGGGTAATGTAGGAGTTTAGGATTAAGTTGCATCAGGACCTGATGGTGTATCACACATCTCGCTGTCATATTCACCATTTCACGTCTGGTTCATTTTCATGGTCTTGAATGTGTGGTGTCCAGAAGTCCATGGAGTCTACAGTGCCATTCATTGTCTTTCAGAAATTATGTCTTTGTTTCTTGTCATTTGTCATATTTTGTGAGCAGTGTTTTATTTTGATATCATTTAATTGGAAACACATATGTTTGTGCATCCAAAAAAGTTTGAAGCAAAAACATGGTAAAAATGTAGATTTTGTGAACAGCAAACTGAATATAACTCTTGCCTTCCACTACATAAAGGGAGGTTTTGCTACATGATCACATTTTACAGTTCAATCTCAGATATACCACCATTCAAAAGTTTGAGGTCTGTAAGATCTTTTTATTGTTTTTGAAAGAAGTCTCTTATGCACAAAAATTCAGTAAAAACTGTAATATTTTGAAATATTACATGAAATGTTAACAACAGTTTTCTATCAATTATAATTTTATTGTCTAGAATGTATTTCAGAAGTTACTGTATTCATTTTATGGCAAAGCAGAATTTTTGGCAGTGTTCCGTGTCACATGATTCTTAAGAAATAATATGCTCTAATATGCTGATTTGGTGCTTAAGAATTATTCCTTACTACTATCAATGTTGAAAACAGTTGTGCTGCTTAATATTTTTGTGGAAATCTTGCTACATTTTTTTCAGGATTTGAAGAATAGAAGGTTCAAAAGAACATCATGTATATGAGATACATGATCTTTTGTAATATTGTAAATGTCTTTACTGTCACGTTTGATCAATTCAGTGCACCCTCGCTGAATAAAAGTATGAATTTCTTTAAAAAAAATCTTATTGACCCCAAACTTTTGAACAGTGTATATTGCATTTGTATTACATCAATTTATTTGGTAACACTTTACAATAAGGTTCTTTTATGTTAACACCAATTAATGCAGTAGCTAACATAAAATAACAATAAATCATTTTATAGCATTTATTCATCTTGATTAAAACATTTCAAGTTTTTAACATTAACTAATGTACAGTATTATGAAGAAATTTGAATTAACAATGAACAATAACATTAACCTAAACTAATGATTGTTAGTCTTGATAAGTAATGTTAATGAACTGAACCTTATTATAAAGTGTGACCCATTACTTGGTTATTGAAATTATTACTAAATTTGATAAGTGACCATTAGCTTTGGATTTCACCTTAATTTGAAATCTTATTTGAAATTGCATTGGCAAATTGTCTCTCAGGTCCATACCAGAGTGCTCTCACAACCCGATTCCTTCCAGAATGTTCAGTTTGTATGCTTGTGGTGAAACCTTTTGTCCACAAGGTGTCAGTGTGACATTGTTTGGAGTTCTCCCTGTTTCAGTTCCCATTTCTTGTGTCTTGTTTTGTTTATGGCCGTTTTGCAATTATAACTTTACTCTCTCATTTGTTGCTGTCGTATACATGAGCCTGTTCATTTAACCCTATTAGCTTCAGTTAAAATCTCCGGCTGGTCTCTAGGACTGGCCGGTCATCGAGCACATTCCCCAGTCTCTTTGTCCTCACTGTTGTGTGTGGTTGTGTCCTGTGAAGGCATGTGCTGTTACGCTACAGGCTCTCAGAGCTGCTTATATTACAGAAGCGAGGGGTTGATCGGACCGTCTGCAGCTTTTCATGCTTCTGTCCACCATTTTGTTTGTTCTGAGAGATGACGTCTGATAAGATGGCATCTGTATTTATAGTAGAGAAGTGCCCATAAAGTGACAAGCCGAAAATATTACCGCAGCTAAAGTGTTATAAATAGATCCACTAATTTACTTTGGCAACTCTGTGAAGACATTTAAGCAGTTAGGATAAAGATCTGTCCTCTTATTGTCATTTTTTTTTTTTTTTTTGTTTAAGAGTTTATTTTCTCTACCTGAGCTAGGAATAGCCTCAGTGAACCCATCTGTGAGATTAACATCTTACTTCCACGTAATAAGGAACATTCTCACTCTTTAGTTAAAAATCTAAATCACATTGAGACACTAAATGCTGCTCTTCTGCTTTGTGTCTGTAGTCACAGTAGAAACCCAACCCTACATTTCTGACCCTACTATCCTTGGCAGTCTCACACCTTCAGCTCTGTAACACCATCCCCATCCTGTACAGGTGTACTGTAAAATATGGTAACTCTAGTGACCTTTTTTATTTCCTCAGAGTTGTTGTCTATGCCGGCAGTAAAGAGATTTTCTGTGTCGTTTGCAAAGCATCCGACTAATGGTACGTCTGCTTCTCTTCAAGTATATTTCCACTTCCTCCACCTCCCTTTGTTTTGCATGTCAATGGAAAACTCTTTTCATTTTGGAAATTTTTTATTGGTTTAGTTTCTTCTGTTTTCACGTGATTTCTGTCATGTTTCCTTCGACCTCTCCAGTTTCATCAACTTTTTAATCATTCAACAAAGTCTCAAACCCTTCCCATATGCATCACTATCGCTATCTGTAGCCTCCTGCGGACAACTCTCACTCTCACCCAGTGACTCAGTGTTAATCAGTTACGGATGACTGTTTGTGTGAATGAGTTTAAGCACGTGTTTGTTTCCTGTGATTGTATGTGCACAAGTCTGTGGGAAGGTGGGTGTATTACACTGCAAAAAATCTTGTTCTTAATCAGTATTTTTGTCTTCTTTTGCATGTGGGAAGCAAAATTAAATAAGATACACTACTGTTCAAAACTTTGGGGTCAGTAGATTTTTTTTCTTAAAAGAAATTAATACTTTCGATCAATTGAATGCATCCTTGCTGAATAAAAGTGATAGTAAAGACATTTATAATGTTACAAAAGATTTTCATTTCAAATAAATGCTGTTCTGTTGAATTTCTGTTCATAAAATAATCCTAAAATTGTATTACAGTTTCCACAAAAATATTACGCGGTATAATCTCAATGTTAATAATAAGAAATTTTACTCTAGAACCATTTTCAGATTTCTGAAGGATCATGGGAGATCGAAGAATGAAGTAATGGCTGCTGAAAATTCAACTTTTCCATCACAGGAATAAATTACATTTTATGGTATAAAAAAAGTTATTTTAAATTGTAATAATATTTCACAATATTTTAGTATTTTTGATCAAATAAATGCAGACTTGGTGACCATAATAGCCCTTAAATAACATTAAAAAATCTTTCTAACCCAAACTTTTGAACAGTAGTATGTGTCAGAAAGAATATTTTTAATTTAATTAATTTGTTAAAAACAATTTGACAGTGCACTGTGAAAAATACATTAATTCAAGATACATTCTTTGCAAACAAGTTGTAATGTTTTATTGAAATATTGTAATTATATTTAGCTTGTAATATAAGGATGTTTTGATACTTACATTTACATTTAGTCATTTTGCAGACGCTTTTATTCAAAGCAACTTATAATTGGGGAATACATAAACTGATTCATCTTAAAGAGGCAAACAGACAGAGGAAGTGCTCGTAATAACAAGTCTCAGACAATTGTTCAAATAAGTACAAGCTAGCAAGGGAAGGAATAAATAGAGAGAAAGACAACATTTTTTTTTTTTTTTAATATTCCTGCTGAAAAAGTACAAATACTACTGATTAAGATCATGTTTTTTTTTGCAATGTACAATTATGAATAGATACTCAAGATAATGAATCTGAACCACTACTGGACAGCACACCAATGACTGAACCCTTCCCCTGTCAACAGTTGTCATTGCTCTGGTACTGTTGGACGGTGTTTTCACTGTACTTAACTAAAGCAGAAAGTGATTGTTCACAGGGAAATGGTTCACCTCTCACTCTTTTACTCCATTAATCTCTCAGTTTTATTTAAAATGAATGTTGTTGTGAATTGTAATTATGTTAAATGTTGTAAATGTTGAGCTATGCAGCCAAGGAGTGTTTTACTCTGTTTCCCCTTGATTCTTCATGGGAAGCAGCTTAAAATCTAAAATGCCACAAACGACAAAGACTTTTTTCAAATTGATATAGACATCTTCAGTCTATGTGAATAAAACAACCTACCACACTTGCAGATACAGATAAACTAGCCAGTGTCTTTTGTGGTTCTCTACACTTCATTGATAGACACGTGCTGTGTATTAACTGCATGTTGATGTTATATGGGTTAAGATAATCAGTGTTTTTTCTCTCGGTCTTGCATATGTTGTGATCAAGAGGATGTCCGGAGATGTTGTCTAGCATAAACAAACCTGAATGGAGGTGATAACAAAGGTCAAAAACAATGCAAAAGAACCACTTGTGAAGTGATGTGAATTACTGCAGTGTGTTATGTAGGTGTATTTGGACACAGTTCTGTATGTGTTCAGTACATCTCAGGCAGAGCTTAAAGATGGTCCCTGATCCACCTACACAATCCCCATTCCCTGCCAGATCCCACACACTCTACCCACCACACATTCCACCCAGCTCTCAAAACCTTTCACGTAGGAGCCTGTCGTCCAACCTAATTATGTTTCTGTAGTTATTAAGAAATACTTATTTACCTTCATGTCTCTGAAGTGAGTGCATATACTCTTTAAATTCAGTTCATTCAGCCTAATTATTACATTTTTGTGTTTTCCTGATAAAGTGTGCGCATATGCGGATCAGGTGGGGATCAAATGTCCCCACAAGGATAGTTAAACCTGTAATCATCTACATTGTGAGCACCTCCCAATGGTACACATGATGAAACAGTTTAATAAAGAGACTGTATAATGTCTTAATTAAAATCTAAAAAAGCTAAAAGGTTTCTGCAAGGAGTAGGTGTAGAGTAGGGTGTAGCTAATATAATTAACTGACTTAATATAAATGGGAAAATACACGGCATGATGTAAAAACAAATATGTGTGTATGTGTTGGAGCTTGGAAGCATTGGTTATGATTTAATGACAAATACTGTTAATCTGATAACTCAAGTATGCACTTTTTTCAGACTGTTGAGTCTGAATTTTTTAATCACTTCAGCTGTTAAATAGATTGTCCCTTATAAATTGCATTAATTAACAACTTTTACAACTAAACTGTACAAATAGAATAATTAGTTTTGTAATATTTTTAAATTATTGAAATAATAAGTAATCATTTAAATTTTTTAATTAAATAATTGAATATTCAAATGAAATAGACAGAACAGAACAATCAGCAAAATTACCAAAAGTGGTGGTTATGGTAAATATCTATAAAAATGGCCTTTACATTTGCGTTCAAATGTTTGGGGTCAGTAAGATTAAGTCTTTTATTCTCACCAAGGCCGTATTTATTTGATCAAAATACTGTAAAAACAGTAATATTATTACAATTTAAAATAAAAGTAAAGTATGTTTTCTGTTTTAATATATTTTAAAATATTTTTTTTTAAATCCTGTGATGGTAAAGCTGGTAAATTTTCAGCAGCCATTAATATGCCGAATTGGTACTTAAGAAACATTTCTTATTATTATCAACATTGAAAACGGTTGTGCTGCTTAATATTTTTGTGGAAACACATTTTGTCAAGATTCTTTAATAAATAGAAAGTTTAAAAGAACAGCATTTATTTGAAATAGTCATCTTTTTTAATATTATAAATGTCTTTACAATCAATTTTGGTCAATTGAATGGATCCTTGGTGAATAAAAGTATTTCTTTTTAAGAAAAAAATTCCTACTGACCCCAAAGTGTTTATGTAGTGTGCTCATAGTGTAGTCTAATAGGGGTGTGATGT
The DNA here is from genome assembly GCA_039654775.1 of Spinibarbus caldwelli. Classification (NCBI taxonomy): domain Eukaryota; kingdom Metazoa; phylum Chordata; class Actinopteri; order Cypriniformes; family Cyprinidae; genus Spinibarbus; species Spinibarbus caldwelli. Next base: position 30,190,417 of record CM077220.1, on the reverse strand, counting down.
TTGACTCCTCTGAGCACTTTATTCACTTTAGGCACACAGGATGACACTTCTGCCATGGTGGTTCAACCACCTATATGGTGGTCTAGCTCAGGTAATGATAGATCTTTGTCCCACCGCAGCTTTAATTCAATCAGGTCGATTGTGTTAATCGACTGGGCCTAGCTACACAGTGTCCATATGCACGCTTAAGGAAAAATAGATTTGTTCTGAAGTTCTAGATGTCAGTGTGGGTATGTAGACCATTTCTGTGTATAGTTTAGTGAGTTCCTTGAATCCCTTGTGGTCTTGTGCCTTAATCGATGGAAGTTGACACAGTACATTGTTTGTGAATGAAGGCTGTGGACTACAACGGACTTAAGTGATGCTGTGTGTCTGCTTGGGATTATCTGCTGGTGACCAGTCGCTCAGGCTAACTCGCCTTTATTTAGATGTTTAAATGTGGAGAAGTGTCTATTAAACCCTGTGAGACCTGTTGTGGGGAGTTTTTCTGATAGCGGTAATCACTGTCGACTATGTCCCCACGAGAACCCCATGCCCTCACCCGTCTACTTTTCAAACCCCCTACTCCCCACTCTTCTCTTCCCTGCTCTGCCTCTTCTTCCTCAGAACCCCTGGAAGAGCACCAGGTAGCCCAGCTGCTGAGGCGCTTTTCCACCGACCCCAATATTGGCCACCCGCTCTGTTTGGACAGTGCTTTTGCCCACCACCTCCATCAGTGCTCCTACCATCTCCGCCTCTTCCGCAACTGGTTAATCTCTGGCCAGGACCCACTAGAGTACCTCTACGGTCAGCCCTGGGGAGGTTCCTCCGTGCCCTGCTGTGCCGTGACTGCAGTAATGGCCGCTACCACAGCCGCCTTAGCTTTGCTCTATAGCGCCTCTGCTGTTTGAAGCATGCTTGTGTTTTTTGGGAAAAGCAGCTTGCAATGACACAGCTTTGATTTTTTTTTTTTTTTTTATAACTTATTGAAGCTTATGTAGGTGGTCTTTTTTAGCGCTATTAGGGAAATACAAAATAATTGTGATTAATCTTGGGTTTTGGCTTTAAAATTTTTAATTTAAAATTTTTTAATTTTTAATTTTTTTTTAAATTTGAAATGTTTACATTTTAATGTATCTAAAATTTATCATTTAAGTAAGTTGTTTTCTTTTCAGTATCTACAACACTGTTTAAATGTTTGGGGTCAGTAAGTTTTTATTTATTTATTTTAAGAAATTAAAACTTCTTTAGCAAGGATGCATTAAATTGTTCGGAAGTGTCAATAAAGTCTTTCTCATTGTTATGAGAAAATTCTATTTAAAAAAGTTAGAGCGAATTAAAAAAAAAATGTTAATCTAACAATCATAAAAAAAAGTATCACAGATAATATTAAGCAGCAAAATTGTTTTCAACATTGGTAATAATAGGAAATGTTTCTGGAGGACCAAATTAGCATATGTGACACTGAAGACTGGAATAATGGCTGCTGAAATTTCAGCTTTGCCATCACAGGAATAAATTACTTTTTAAAATATATTAAAATTATTAACAGTTATTTTAAATTGTAATAATATTTCACAATATTGCTGTTTTTACAGTACTTCTGATCAAATAAATGCAGCATTGGTGAGCAAAATACTTTTAAAAATCTTACCAACCTCAATCTTTTGAACAATAGTGTAGTACTTTGTGCATCTTGTGATAAAAGAAAACAAAATAATATAGTAAAAAGGTTTTTACCTCTTAGATGATATTTCAGACTTTTTGAGAGAAATTAATTCCACCATACAAAAGATTGTAAATGAGTTTGGATAAAGGTCCCAGATTTAATTAATAAAGTAATTCATAAATTAAAAAGTACTCTTGTTTGGCAGTTTAGTACTCTTCAAAACTATTGAAATATTTATAAAGAGAACAGAACAGATGTAAACATGTCAAATTCAGTGCTCTGTACAGAAGAGGCTGGAGTGGCATTAAGAGTGGTCTGTCACTGCTGTGTGTTGGGGTGTGTGGAGTGGCAGATGCATGCCAGTGGCATCTGATTGCAACTGTGTCAGCTTACAGTCACATCGGCTCTCTGACGTGTCAAAAAATGACTGACTTGCATGATAGTGGCATATGATTTGCATGCCACAGGCTTTCAGGGATTTGAAAAATAAAATATTGTAATTCTCTCTTCCAAATGAGATTTTTCAGTCTTCACTTTTTTCAACAATAATTAATTAAACCACTATTACTTCATACATAATCACACATGCACATTGTTATTTGGATTTCTTTTTATTACATTCTCCAGAATCCAGGGTCATTTTCATAAGTAGTAGTCATAAGTGATGCACTGTCATCTTTTATAAAATTCATGCTCTGTTTACATGATAATCCACAGGTGCAGTCTCACATTCATTCCTGTTTTTATTATTATTGTCTCAGCCAGCTCCCTCCTAATTTGTGTTGCTTTAATCTACATTAAGATTGTGTTTTTTTAACTAAAAGAAGTGCATAGAGACTAACAACTAATTAAAGGAACGTTTTGGTTTTACTTGAAATTGTGTGTGAGAGTGTGACATTACTACTAATTGTATAACTTTTAAATGTAGATTTAGATTTCCTATGTAATACACAATAAGTCTCGAATGAATGATGTGGTGGGTTCTCAAATGTCTTGAATGAAGAGGATGTGGTGGGTTTGTTTGTGTGAGTGTACAGTGTATCTGAATGTTTCCCGCCCGTGACTGTGGTTCTGTCACTAACAAGGGTTTGGCAGTAGGTGGAATGAGTATAGACACTGGTTTGGTGGTAATAGACTGCTGTGTCACTCTGGGTGCATACTGATGTCTGGATAGAGGACTGTCTTCTCTCATCTCTTCTCTCATCTGCAGGTTTTGAAGGCTGCTCCATGGTGCCCTCCATCTACCCTCTGGAGACCCTCCACAACTCACTCTCACTCAAGCAAGTGAACGAGTTCCTGACGGCTGTGTGTGAGAATGCAGGAGATTCCCACACCAGGACAACCAGAGGTAATGCCCATAGCACCACTCTAACATTAGGACAATTTTAAGTCAGTCTCGGTTGTTTTGATACTGAAATATAATGCACCAGTGTCCTAACTGTATGTGTGTTTGCCTCCCCTCCTGTAGCTCTCTCAGCCATGTTTGACTCCCAGAACCAGCCCACAGGGGACTCTTACATCCCTCACAGAGTGCTGTCCTCCTCTGTTTCACTGCGGCAGCGCTCTGATCGGCCACCCTGGTGTGAGTACTGCTGCCCTTAGCTACTTCACATGGAGAAAACTCTCTCTGCACTCAGCCATTGTGCTAACATATTACATATGTTGGATGGATCAGATGTACAATTGATATTTAAGTGGTAACAAATAACAGTGCAATTGCAAGCTAAATTCATGAATTTGTATCTTGATATAATTATGCCTTCAACAAAGTAACAAGGTTGACAGTAAAGGGGTTGACTGTTTTATTTGACATGGCAACTTGGCAAGTTTTGTGCTATTTATACAAACTTTTCAGTTATCAGTTGTTTTCTATTCAAAGGTATGGTAACAGTTACCATACCTTTTAACCACAACAGTAAAGTGGTGAAACATATGAGGCTATAACTTGTATTGAAGCCCCTTGTGAAAAAGAAGTCAGCTTCAGTGTATTAAATGTGCACTTGTAGTGTACTTCAAATCTTAACAGTATATTTAAAAAACTGTTCTTGCAGATATAGTATTAATGAAATAAAAAGGCCACTTAAGTCTACTTAAAAAAATACACTTTCCTGACTGTGTTTAAAAGTGCATTTGGTAAATGTATATTTTAAATCATTATGTTTTAATAATCATTTGTGAGGCTTTAAAGAAAACCACTTATTTTGTTGACTAACATACTAAAGCACATGTCAAATGCTTGATTATAAATTTAACTAGTGTGTTATTTGATATTACATTTAAATTTAATATATATTTTAAAAGTACCAACTTGAAGCTTCATTACTAATTTGTAATTACAAAAATATTTAAATACGTGATATAAGTTTCAGTAGAAATTACAGTATATTTTACCTTACCATAATTGCTTATTAGTACAGCATGTTTTATAGAAAACAGAATTATGAAATTATAAAAGTTGTACTCGAGTCCTACTTAAGTGGTTAAAAAAAGCACTCTAAAGTCCAACTAATTGCATTTAATATCAATTTAAACGGTCACACTTTATTTTAAGGTCCAGTTCTCGATATTAACAAACCATTAATTAGATTTTTCCTCAATAAACTCCTAATTTGCTGCTTATTAGTAGTTAGTAAGGTAGTTGTTAAGTTTAGGTATTGGGTAGGATTAGGGATATAGAATATGGTCATGCAGAATATGTGCTTTATAAGTACTAATAAACAGCCAATATGTTAATAATAGGCATGCTAATAAGCAACTAGTTAAAAGTTAATGCCTATACTTGTGTTACCATTTAAACTATAATACATTTTCATTTATTTGCAGTTAACGCATTTTAAATGTCCTAAAATGTTACATTCAGTTCGCACTTAACTACATTAAAAATTATATTATTTCAGTAAGAAGTATTCTTTTTAATAGTACTGTATGATAAAGTTTATGTCTTTTCACAAGGTAGGATTACAGTGTCCTGCTGACTTTCAAAAGGGAAAACATGATGGTTGACATGCCAATTTGGGTCACAAATTTAATTCATTTTAATAATACAATATGTCCACTAAAATCCACAAAAATACAAACAGAAAGAATGCTAGTTCTTAATTTTCATATATTTTTAAATCAAAATGTCTATATTTGCTATTAAAGCAAAAAGCAGTGAGAAAACAGCTGAAATGAGGCAAAAAAGGCATTCTCATGATAACAGAAATAAAAAAATTCAAAGCAAAGTAAAGTTACTGAATTTTTGTTGATGCATTTAGAAAAATGTCTATAGTAACACATAGTGGCCATGTACACACTACAGTTAAATTCGGTTGTCATTTCACCTTTTACTCCTTAATCACGTTCTGTACACACACAGTTCACTAAAATACAGGAGTGACAACCGCATTTAAATGCGGGAGTGAGTCCCATAAATTATCGTTCCATGTGTGTACGGAACTGCACTGTGAATAAACTGTGAATAAAAATTTAGCCATTTATGTGCCATTTTTTGACTAAAGACACTTTTTGCCTGTCGATTTGAACTAAACTACCGCTGATAGATGTGCAGCGTTGTGTTTATGCTCGGGAGGCTGCTTTAGAGAGCGCTGTCTTGCTGTGTTGCCATGTCCTCATATTTACAAGCACTTTTAGGCATGTTGTTTGGTCTTATCTCATAAAGATAGGCACTTTATGAAAACAATAAAGTGGTCTGTTGTGGATATGAGATATAGGAAGTTTTTATTTTTTTTATTTTTGTATTTTTTTTTTTTTTTTTCTTATGAAGACCTGGCAACACTGACAATTTACAGCAGGGCTCATGAGCGCAGCTAGCCCTGTGTTAATGCTGCATTCACATGCTATCGGAATTATCATAAATACGAGCTTCCTAGTCGGAAATTGGACATGAACGGCCTTAGAGAGACCTTATATGGCCAATATCCAACTAGGAAACTTGTATTTACGATAATTCCGATAGCACGTGAATGCAGCATAAGTTAAGACTTCTTTCACTGTTATTTTCTTGCATCACACACACACAGACAAAGACACTGATGCACGTTCAAATACGTCATTAACAACTAGTTGTTCAGTTCAGTTCTGTACACACTGCGTAGAATTTCTGTAAATGCGGTTGTCACTACCTGTATTTTTCGGGAGTTAATGCGGTTGTCGAATGCGGTTGTCACTCACGTATTTTAGTGAATTATGTGTGTACAGAACGTGATTAAGGAGTAAAAGGTGTACTGACAACCGAATTTAGCTGTAGTGTGGACGTGGCCATTAACTCCCGAAAAATACAGGTAGTGACAACCGCATTTACAGAAATTCTACGCAGTGTGTACGGAACTAAACTGAACAACTAGTTGTTAATGACGTATTTGAACATGCATCAGAAATGTGTCTTCGTCTGTATGTGAGATGCAAGAAAATAACAGTGAAAGAAGTCTTAACTTAGCATGGGGCTAGCTGCGCTCATGAGCCCTGCGGTAAAGTGTCAGTGTCAAACAAGGACAAGCACAAAAAACACTAAAACACCCAAATGCTTTGTTTTATAACACCAAAAAAAAATCATATATCTCATATCCACAACAGACCACTTTATTAACTTCATAAAGTGCCTATCTTTATGAGATAAGACCAAACAACATGCCTAAAAGCGCTTGTAAATATGAGGACATGGCAACACTGCAAGACAGCGCTCTCTAAAGCAGCCTCTCGAGCATAAACACAACACTGCACGTCTATCAGCGGTAGTTTAGTTAAAATCGACGGACAAAAAGAGTCTTTTAATCAAAAAATGGCACATAACAAAAGGCTAAACTTTTATTCACTCGCGGGAGTGACTGTTGTTCCGTACACACATGGAATGATAATTTATGGGACTCACTCCCGCATTTAAATACGGTTGTCACTCCTGAAACTTGTAGTGTGTACGTGGCCAGTAAAAGTTGCCATAAACTATTCATTGTTAAAGTCATTTTTACACACACACACACGAGACACAAATGGCACCTCTTTTGCAAAATGAGCCAAATAATGTGTGTGTGTTTGTATTTCTCCATGCAGACAGCAGTGGTCCCTCCAGTACGGTGTCAAGCGCCGGCCCCTCGTCTCCCACTACGGCTGACACCTCCCCACGCTTCAGCTTCAGTGAGAAGATCACCCTCACTCCGCAGAGCAGCGAGGAGATCCACCTGGCCCCTCACAACAACAGCCACTGTGTGTCCTCCATGTCTGCACTCAGCAGCACTGAAACCAGCCTCCCCTCTGAGGACCCCCACCCGTCAATACCATCCCCCATCCTGGAGAGACCCAGTGAAATAGCAGTGGACGGCACAGACTCTGCAGGCCAGTGTCTTACAGAGAGCCTCTGCTGTGACGAAGCGCCAAGTCCGGACCCCGCCGAGCCGAGCTCGCACTTGCCCGACAGTCCACCAACAGAGTCCTTCTGTGGGCTGTCCGGCTCCCTGCCTGTGCTCCTGGAGCTCAGAGAGAGCAGCTCAGAGGCCGGCTCCAGCGCCCAGACCCCGCTCACCCCCGAGGAGCCGGATGAGTTCTTTGATACACAGGAAACGGTCGATGTGTGGAGGGGAAGCCCGGGGACCCTTCCTCACCCTGGCACTCCTCTAGAAGTGGGAGCTCCACATGTGCCTGAGCCGTGAAGGAAACACAGACTGGGCAGCTCCCTCATACATGTGTCCTTCACCCCGTCTCAGCATGCTCTCGCTGTAGTGCCTCAGACCTTTATAATGAGTCAAAGTGGGATTTGCCAACGTCATTTAAGGGAAGTTGAGGAAATGGAGGCCCACTTGTTGAACACGAAACGCAAATGCTCCTGTTGGAAATCTTAATAAACTCTCCATGTGTTTAATTCTGTAGTGTCGTTCAGAGATGCTTTGTGCGTAGCGCGTCACTCTAGTCAAACGGCCAGTGATCAAACATAAGCTGTTAGATGCACTGAAACATTTTTACGTGCACATATTATCTTCCTCGTCTCCAAACGGCTGCATTTTTCTTCATTAGCTGGTCTGGAAGATATTTTTCAAAGGGACGTTATATTTGATATCAGTCAAGCTGAACTCTTGAATAATGAACTTACATAGCTAAATGCATATTAAAGGGATAGTTGCCCAAAAATTCAAATTGTCATCAATTACACATCATTCAGAAACCCACGAGTTTCATTCATCTTCGAAACACAAGTGAAGATGTTTTCAATGAAACCTGAGAGATTTCTGTTCTCCATGGAAAGTTCATTCCACCAAAGCTTTGATGCTTCAAAATATTCATAAAGACATTATAAAAGTAATTCATATAAATTGAGTGGTGTAATCCAAGTCCTATGAAGAGACATGATCACTTTATTTGATAAACAGATATACTTTAGGCTTTTATTCACATATTAACATTGATCAACATACATAAATAGAGCACATCAAAAATGGTAAATGCAAGCTCAGATCACGTCAAACAAGCATGTTTGAGCTTCCATTTATCATGATTGTTGTGCTCTGTGTATGTGTTGTTCAGTGTATAAAAGCCTAAATGAAATCTCTTCATCATATAAAGTGATCATGTCTCTAGAAGACTAGGTTAAACTGCTTATTTCTTTTAGTGTCTTTATGATCTTTTAAAATAGAGCGAGAAAAATCTCTTAGGTTTCATTAAAAATATTTTCATTTATGTTTTCGAAGATGAATGAGAAAGTCTTACAGATTTGTATCGACGTGAGGGTGAGTAAATTTTTGAGTGAACTATCCCTTTAAATGAACGCTAACCATTTTATTACTATTTGCCAAAGCTTGCTATACCACTGTCATAATTTATTAAATCATTATAAAATACATATATATGTAGACTATATATATTTATTGACTAATATGCAGCTTACTTTTAACAATGAGACTGCAAATGAATGAGTCTCATTTTTTTATATTTTAGTTTTTATTTTTGTAAATCATACAGTGCTGTCAGTTTTAAATAATAGTGGTCTTCATTTCAATTACATTTCTCCTGCTTTGTACTGCTCACCTTTTTGACATTGAAGTACTTTTTTGTACCATGAACCCTCCTCTTTGATCAAATGAAGAGTGCAGTGTGATTTTTTTTTTTTTTTTTCTTTTTCAGTATACAGTAAAGAGAGAGAGAGATGCTGCTTTTCACAAAACACATACTGTACTGTTTTTCTGTTTATCTGAACTCAAAAAACTGAACGTTGTTTACTGAGCATGCAGAAAATGTGTGTAAAAGTAACTGACTCTCACTGATGTAGGACCAGCTTGTAAGACCTCTAGAATCTAGAGAGGAGCATTTTCACTTCCCCTCTCCAGCAGCAGCACCTGTGAATGATTCCACTCCACTTGGAGTACAGCGAAGCACACTGTTTCTGAAATCACTGACACATTAAAGCATCTGCCTCTGATAGATTCAACCCAAACGTGTCGTACTGTAAGTGCTGTATGCAGTCTGTGCAGTAGTATTAAATGGCACTTTGATTTACAGTGTTTCAAATAAAAGTGGCATTGTCTACAGAAAGCAGTTGTCTTTTTATCATTTCTTGTGTGTGAATTATTAAATTAAAAAGGACCAGATTATTCTGTAATGTACAATTGGACTTTCCATAATCATTAAAAAAATGTTTATTTTCCTCACTAAAGCTTGGCATTTCCATATTTTCAAAACTTGAAATTTAATGTCTGTATAAGTGTACACTTGCATAATCGTTATTATCTCTAACGGTTATTCATCCTCATACTCGTTGGCATGACAACGAGGTTCTTATCATTCATCACCTGGAGGGTTTTCATCCTGTTAACCGCAACTGTCCCACGACACACAGCTTCAACAAGACAGAGTAAACAATCATCAGAGCATCAAACATTTCATAATACATCTGAATTCAAGTCCCGCCGCCAAACATAATCCAATATGTATGTGTTTCCATATGATTAGGATCACTGAACAGTGGGGCATTGTCAGCATTGCCCGCTGCTGTGCCAAGCACTGCGTTCGGTTTTCTTCAACACAAGGCCATTGTTCATTTCCAAGCCTTTTCTCTCAGAAACAGACAGGGAGGGGAAGAAACGATGGGTACTAACAGATAATAGGCATGTGACCCAGACAGTGATGTCACCGTTTTGTGAATTCAGCCGCTGCCAGCTGCCAGATTTCAACACTGGAATGTCACTGTGATACGCTGATCCTCCATTCTCTCAAACCTTTCAATCATCTAGAATAAATCAACACCTTTTGTGTGAATGTATTCATTCTGGAGTGTTATGAGGGGTATTATTCAATTAAAATGACTTTTCAGGCTTGAAATCCAAATAAGAGTGTATTCAATTTAATTTTAGTTGTTTAGATAATGTGGAGATAATATTGAGTGTTTTTTTTTGTCACTGTATCGCACATAAGATGTACCAGGGTTTTTATAGTTAAGCATAAAAAAAACATTTTTGTTATTTGAAATAAACATTAAATAAATATATATTTCAAAGTTTCATTTAAATTTGATGTAGTAAAATAACTAAAACAAAAACAAAACAAAAAAAACTAAATAGACATTAAAAAACAAAAACTAATATAAATGACAAAAACACAAAATCACTAAAACTTAAAAAAAAAAATGAAAAGGAAAAAATAAAAATAAAAACCAATTCAAAACATTAATATAATATATAATCTATAAGAGGGGTCTCAACAATACTAAAATAACACTGATAAGTAACAAACTATATAATATTTGGCATATGTTCTTTTGGTCCCACTTGATATTAGGGGTCTCTAAATACTATGTACTTAATAATAAAATAAAGAACTGATATGTACAATGTACCGATTTTGTTCATGTTGAATTGCAAAACACTTTTGCTGCTAGTGAGGTGGAATACGGATATGTAAAAAATGACCGTGAATTTAATGATAAAAGACTGCAAAAATGCTACAGTAAAAACCTGTTAAATGGTTGACGGTAGGTTCCCCTACTATATACGGTGAAAAACTGTATTGGACTTTACATGTAATTTTACGGTAGTATACCGTTTTTGGAAGTGAAAAAGAGCGTATAATTTATAGTGAATAACCTTAAATTGACATTCCCAGAATTTCCTGCGCTACATGTCAAATTTGATGTTTTTTTTGTTTTTTTTTATTGAAATAACTATGTTTCTTCTTAATTTTTTCTCATCAGTTTTGTACATTAGTGTTGTATGTTACACCTAATGTTGTTAAATTAATGTTTATTGCAAATATTTCAATTTCACGTGTGTTACCATGATGGTATTTAGTGTTTGTCTGAATGAAACTGTGCACCTTCTATATACATGTTAATATTTAAAAGCTTCTTGTGATAGGCTTTGGTTCATCATGTGACTTTCTCATCACCTCCTGCTTTTGGTGGTTATCAGTTTATTACAAAGGTACAAAACAGATTTCAGTACTTCAATAGGTTGGTATATTAACATTATATCAGTTAATGAAATTACGGTATTTAAATGTAAATTTAAGTTAAAACCATAAAACCTAAAACGTTGCTACTGTATTTTTTACGGTAAAATTCTGGCAACCACAGCTGCTGTTTTTTTACCGAAATTTTTACAGAATATCTGTTTTTACAGTATAAAAAGAAGGTTAGAGGCAGGTTTGGTGGTTTGGTTAGGTTTACGGGGTAGAGGTAGGTTCAAAAGCAATTATAGATGTAACTACAGAAATTAATTACAGATGTAATTACAGGACAGTATTTTCAAATAAGTACAATGTAAAAACATGTATGTACACAATAAGCACATTGTATCAAATGATTAATTATAGGCCTACACACATTAAGGGTGCTTAATATAAAGTTATATATACTGTTATCTGTATTCTCATATTTGAGTTTTTGAGACATTTAATGATTCATTGTCAGCTGACTCAATGAAAGACAAAAACTGGTTGATGTTTACCATTAACATATTTTATTAGTGATTATCAGGTTTACCTTTCTACAACATATTTGTAGACACTCATTTAGAGAGCTAAAAGAAAGATACAGAGTATTGCACATAAAAAAGAGAGAAATGAAAGCAAAGGTCATGAAAATATGAAAAATTAAAAATAAATCCAAGTACACATAATTTTTTTTAACAACACTGCACGCTGGAAATGATAGCGCGGTCTGGTTATATGTGCCTTTCAGTACAATTGAGACAATTATCATTTAAATATGTTTAAAATAGTACTTTATTTAATATAACTATGAACTATTACATACAAGTTCAAACTTAAGATCACATGCATTAAACAGCTAGGCTCAATGGAATGCTATATTTCAAAGTTTTGATGTAATTGAGATGGCAAACTCAACATTGCAACTAAGGGATGTTTTGCACAGCACATCATGACTATTTTTTTTTTTTTTTTAAATCTTTTGAAACATTTAGTCTTCATCTTCGAAAAAAAGAAAGAAAGAAAGAAAGAAAGAAAACAAAGATAATCACACAGACACTTACAAATCTTGAATATAAAATGTGATCAGTGATCTAGTCACTTGATCTGGCAGTCTGCAGTCTGGTACATGTTTGTGTTTGTTAATTTCTGTGGTACTGCGGAGTCACATCTGGGTTTCACCATGTCAGCAGCACGGCCAAATAACCAGTAGCTCAAAAGTTACAGCACCTTAAAAACATTAGAGGCAAATATTAAATGTGAATCCTCATACATTGCTCCTCAGAGAAATATAAAGGATTATGCTGAACCATATTCTGCTCTGTTGTGAATACGGCCCTGTTGTAAATAAGCTGAAGATAAAGGTCAACAATCAAATTTTACAGACTAATGAACAAGACTATGAAATAGAAATTAAATCATATTGCGAAACATATGAAAATTATAGATTAAGTTTTGACTCAAATGCAACTGAAAAAAGTTCATTTTCATTTATAACCTTCCTTCTTTAATAAAAGAGTGAAGCCAAGCACCTAAAAGCACAGCAGTACTCAAATGCACGTTCAACCTTAAGGTAATATACATGCAATGCATACAGTACTTTTACAGAGTTTTCTATTCATCAGACGATGGTACACAATCATCATCCCTCGCATCTTTGATCCTGCTCTGTGACAAGAGCTTAAACCAGCCCCATCATTCATTTCATTAAATCAGTTATTTTAAGCCGTATATGTTACACTGCTGGCAATACACAAAGAAAAATGTCTGCAATTCTGGGCATTTCATAACAGCATGTTTTCTACTATCCATTACTGCTAATTCTAATACTACACAGACTGAAGTAGTGAACTTGCTTTGTGTCTTTGAATCAGTGGTCAAAAATTCACTTTTATTATTCAAAATGTAATCTATATCCTCATCGTATATTGACTGGAAAATAAGAACTCTTGCAGGTAAGGATTTATGATTTACGATTAAGGTTTATGTCCCATATAAAAGCCACAATGTGCTTTGAACAACTTAAAACACACTATTACATTTTTGAAATAGGTTTAAGTGCAGTATCCATGGCTCATATCTTTCATGTAACCCTACACAAAGACAGAGAAAAGACTTCCATACATAGATTATTCACTGAACACCATGCACTTCTATTGCCAGAAACTTTGGCTTACATATATATTCTCAGTCATCCTTTCTTTCCATTCCTTTACAGTAAGCAAATTTGTCCTATATACATTTTATAACCAATAGAAATCAAGGGGGAAATCATTACAAGGTGTTAATGAATATAATGATTTTTCTTCAAAACTGAATAAAATCAGTAATAAAACATACCTCTGAACTTCATAAACACTAAAAATAATCATAAACTCTGAGAACATACACTTTATACATCATTTAATGACAAAATAAGATTTGATTCCACTCTGTTATTCAGTGTTGACAATAAACTTACCATCTAAACATCCATTTTCAGAATCAGTTTACAAACAAATTTTTGTCCTGAATTAGTAGCAATATATTATTTTTGTTATTATCACTTTAACATTGTTGTTGATGCCATCATTCCACTATACAAATTCAAAGCATTAATCTTTGAGTCAGGAATGTAAAGTAATTTGTGCATAACTCCATCTCCAGCTTATGTATCTTAATTGTTAGAATTTTTAAAATCTTATTTACTAAATTCCTATTTCTGAAATACTAGCACCCAGGTATTTGTTAATCTCTCTGCTGAGGTATAAAGCCTCAATTGCTGTTTGCACAGTAGGTATCTGAATGTGTGATAACTTGATTAATAGATGATTATTGTATAGTGAGTGCATGTGTGAAGCAATGAAAGAGGATCTTGCAGGAAGTGTAACTCAGGGCCTCAAAGCAACAGTATCATTGATGAACTAATCAGATGAAAACAGGAGAATCTCATCTAGTTTAGCTGCAGTATTAGGGAATTTCTGGTGTTTTTGTTCAAAAGTAAGTGAAGAGGTATACTTGTGCTTTAGATGCCATTGTAAACAAGGCTATATAGATTAACTTTGTTATTGTATTTAGCACATTCATTTGGTAACCTTGTTCAGTATAAAATTACAACTGGGAATGTAACCATGAAAACTAGTTCAAACAGGCCCTGAACCAAAATCTAAGGGTTAATAATTTTAGAGACCTAATTACTGCACGTATGTGTGTACAGTATATAAGTATTGTACAACATAAAGGGAAAAGCCACCCTGAAAAGTATATAGTGAAAGGCACGTCTTCCTTCTGTTCTCCTGCACTCTAATAACTTTCATTACCAAGAAATGATAACCAAAGTTCATACCATTTGACTGGGTTTTTTGGGCAATAGACACTATGTGCTGTTTTAAACCATGGGAAGTTAAAAAGCAACAGGTTAAGAATTTTACACTGAGTAAACTACAATTAAGGCTGTAACGGACCATTTGAGAGTAAAGATGTGAACCTGGGAGCCATGTTGAATTTAGAACTCTATTTTGCAGGCTGGGAATGACTCGTCTTGCATCACAACTGTGCTGCTGCTGGCCAGGACCATGATGTTCAGCTCCTGTTGCTTCTCATGGGTCTGCTGATACCATTCGCGGGTCACATCTGTGTCATGAGTAGGTATCAATGTTACCTACAAATAGGACAGAGTGAGACATTAATATATACTATGACATTAATGCATAATGGCTTTAACTATTTTGAACCATTTCAAATCTTCACTGAAATTGAAACTGACTGCAAAAAAATTAAGTAATTCATAACCTAAATATTTATATGGATAGCATCCATAAAATATCCATCAAATTAATCAGCAAATTACAAAGTTCCAATGTTGACATCAACCACAGAGACAGCAATTAACGAATATTATACCTGTAGATTGGCTCCCCACTGTGCCTTTCCCTCTAGCAAGGCATCTAGTACACTGCGGCTCGGTTCTCCACTGCTGGAGTCGTTTCCACTCACTACATAATATGCAGAACGAACACGTTTGAAAAACTCCTGGTCCACATTTTTAGCACTGCAGTGGTTGGGAATGTAGGCCAGATCCACATAGATAGGAGGACCAGGGGGCACAGATGCACTGAATTTTGCAGAATTTGATCCTGTTGGGAAATTAAAATGAACAAAAACTTGCTGTTAGTGTGATGTTGGCAAACAAAACAACTGTTCTATCTTAATTTGCATATTCAAATGTTTATGTTCATACCTGCACTGTTCTTAAGGCCATTGACAAGGCCTTTGCCTGTGTTGTGGCTTGACCTTGACAGATCGTCCTCCATTTCCTTCTTCCTAAGAGAAGTGGTGTGAGTGGAGGGCTCCTTGGATGGGGACCTCTTCCGCCTGGCATCAGTCTTCCGAGCAGGAGATGAGGACTTTGTCTTGCCTAATTTACGCAAAACCTTTGATTTGGAATCTTTCTTGATTGGTTTGTCGGTTAGGCTTGACAGAGCCTCGGGATCAACCATACATACATCAGGGCGAGGGGGACAAGGTGCAGGATCCATCATTGGTGACGGGAAGGGATCGTGACTTTTAGTAGGCGACCTTGATGAGTAATGCTTCCCCCCATATGCTCCAGATGATTTATCTACAGGCAAGTAATCTGTATCCTCATCAGAGTCATTGTTTCCTTCAGCTGTGATTGATGGACACTCTTCAGTACCTGGTGGTACATCAGAATCTGACTGGGAATGCAGTGGCTCACTGACAGAGGTTGGAGGTGTGTCCTCTCCACTGGCACTAATCCCAGCAGCCATGGCTCCAGAGAAGTATTGCAATTCACTATCCTCGCCCTGATGACTGTGAGAGTGGTGACGGGGTTGTTTGTGAGATCTGGTCTTCCCCGAAGGTTGCTGTTGATCGGATGCTTGGCTTCTCTGTTCCTCATTTTCTTCATCGCTTGAAAGTTGACATAAGCTTGGGTTGATAAAGGATGGAGATGTGTCTCCTCTTCTCTGCTTGTACTCACAAGAGGAATAGCCTGGAGAAGCTGTGGATGAATGTGGACGGATACCAACATCTGAAGGATAGTCAGAGTCATCATCGTGTCTGCTAGGATCATCTGCATAATAGGAAGTTTGGAAATGTTGGTCTGTGGAAGAAAGAGAAAGAGGACGAGCTGGGTGCTCTGGCTCAGTCTCTTCTTCTTCTTCATACTCATCTTCATGTCGATAATGAGGTGGGGATGCTCCTGGGTAGATGTCTCGTTGCTGCTGCATTTCCCATTCACTTGGGCTTCTAATTTTCTTCACGTCAGAATCTTGGCCTTGCATCTCTATTTTTGACAAGCCTATCCCCACCTTGCTGGTTCCTCCAAAAGCCTCTGGTGCACTCAAACTAACTTCTGCAGGCCCGTTTGTTGTGTCTGGTTTTGTGGGCTCAGGGAAAGAGGAAGTATGTGAGGTAAGCGCATCTGGGATAGTGGCTCCCAAACCAGAAGATATGTCCTTTGTTAGTGTCTCACCCAAGGAAAATGTGGTATCTTTCTTGTCTGCTTGAGCTGTAAGTGGAGATCTTTGGTACTGAAGTTTATCCTGTTCAGTTTCATACATATAATCGTCCTCCTCTTCACTACTCTCTGTGTCTTCATAGTATTGCTTTTCAGGGCACTCAAATTGAAGTGTTGATGAAGCACCATACAGGTCTTCAGGCATGGTGTCTTTCTGTGTGGTCGGAGGCATAGAGGTATAAGGCCCAGTTGCACCAAATTCATCTTGTAATCTTGAGTCCTCTTCCCACTCCGATTTGTAAAAGCACTGACTTTGTGGACCTTGATCTGAGATATTGCTTGTAGAGTAAGCAGGTTCTTTCTTATCACCTATGCAAGTACCAGCATGTGGAGGGAAAGGCTTGATCTCCTCAAAAGGTGATGATGGTGAGAATCTCGCAAGGCTAGAGGTGGATTCAGCTGTGGTGGTTGCAGGGGTCAGCTTTTCAGACACTTCCAAATATTCATCCTTAGCCTGCCCGCCAGAACTAGAGAAGGGTGAGTCCATTACTGGAGAATGTTCATCTTTGAAAGATGAGTACTCAAATCCAGTACTGGCTGGAGTCTCTATCTCATCCCCAAACTGGCGGCTAGTGGACAGAGATGCTGAAGCTGATGAGGAATGACTGTAAGAAGAGGAAGAGGAATATGCTGTGGCTGACATAGTTGTGTAACTGAAGCCCAATGAAACAGGGTCTCCTGTTTTTTTCTCTGCTCCATCTGGTGTCTTTTGCTTGTCAAACTCAATAGCTTTGCCATCATAGTGAGTAGAGAATTTATCTTCAGCAGACTTTGTTGAAAGGGGTAAATATGACTTGACATCTTTCTCGTAATCTTCCGCAAACTCATCTCTCTCCTCACTTGAAGAATGTTCAAATCCAGATGAGCCTGTAATATGACTTTTAGTATGAAAAGATGAGGCATCACCTTTAACAGTTTGCAATGAGTCCTTGGGGCCCTCATGGCTTAGAGTGGATTCAAATATTGATGAACCTAAAGATTTCCCATAGGTGTCAGAGCCAAAGCCGTAGTCCTGTGTAATGGTGTCTTTCTTTACATCCTGGAATTGAGTAGGTACAGTGCTGATGACACTACTTAGAGAGTCCTGGGCATCTTTCTCTTGTCTGTCTTTGGCACCTTTCTCTGTATCACTATCACTTACATGCTCTCCATACTCCTCATCCTCATCATCTTCATCTTCCTCATCTTCTTCATCTTCATCCTCTCCATCAGCAAACATCTTCATGTCTCCAGCCTTGACTTCTTTTGTGCTAAATGTAGACTGGCCTAACACAGAACTCATACTTTTAGCACTGTAATCAGAGCTGAAGCTGTCAGCTGCATAATGGCCTGATTGTAATGCACCACCCTCTGCCATTCCACTGAAATTTGGCTTTTCAAATTTAACTGAAAATGGGTCTCTCTCTGCTGAAACAGATGAGTCTTTCTGAGTTTTCTTTTCTTCAGCTTCCTTTATTTTCTCAGAGAAAGTTCCTTCAGGTGTATCCTTTAACTGTGTTGTCCCATATATACCTTGTGTTTCACTATATGAAGTTGATGATGCTTCCTTTTCCTCCGATGCTTTAAGGTCAGAAATCTTGCCAGTGGAAGAATCTAGGGAATCCTCCTTTTCTGTTTTCTTTGGAGTAACATCAGTATCATCAAAAGTGTGCTCCTTTGGCAGATTTGGAGAGTAGGAATCCAATGAACTCGATTTACTGTCGTACACATCAGAGTATGTAAAGCTCTTCCCAACATAGGGTGTATCTTGCCTAACCACCCTCTCAAATTCCCCTTTGAGGCCTTTCTCACACTCAGGGAAGGAATACAAGCTGAAGTGAACACTTTTATCGCTGTCTTTAGAAAGCACATTTGGGTCATCTATCTCTGAGAGTGACACATCTTTTTTGCCTTGGCTTGCTGACATGGAATCCAACTTGCCCTGTGGTACTTTTACGCTTGAGTAAGTACCATCTTCGGTTTCACTTTCATCTTCCTCTCCTGAGCTGAGCATCTGGGATTTGTACTCATGGCCCAAGTAGGTCACAATTTGTGGTTTATCTTCCTTATCCACACATTCTTTCTCATTTTCAAACAACTTCTCCTCTTTTAGAGGTGATGTCTCTTCAGAGTATTCTTCATCAAGAAAAGTGCACTCCCTCTCCTCTTTGTATTTAGTTTTGCCACACACTGTATAGCTTTCTTTTCCATAATAATCCTCTTTCTCTTCCTCTTCATCCTCTTCTGAGTCATATAATGCAGGTTTAGTGCCGGAGAGTTCCTTTCCAAAAGGATCCACTTCATCATCAATTATTTTCACAGAGTTTTTGTCAGCAGGAGCCTCTTGGGCCAAACACCTCTGAGAATCAAATGTCTCCTTATCTAGTTTTTCCTCTTTGTCCATAATCAGTGGCTTTTGTGACCTCTCCTCAGTGGGAGAGTAGCTAATGCTGGTCGGTCCTGATTGAGTAGGTGAGGCAAACCTCACAGTGCTGTCATCTGGGCTGAGGCATCTTTCTTCACTCTCTGAAATAATACTTGTCTCTGAGGTGCAAGGCAAACTTTTCTCAGAGGCGCCCAACTTAGATTCATCCTTAGAGAGTGAGATTCCCTTTTCATCTTTTTCTTGTGTGATCATCTGAGGAGGAATAGGTGCAGCTGATAAGGGAAATTTATCATAAGCTTGCTCTTCGAGCATGGTAGCAGATGCATAACCCTCATGGAGCTTTCCAAGTGGCATATCAACATTCGGTGTCTGATCCTCATCCTCTTCCTCATCCTCTTCATCCTCATAATTTGTGGGAACAGTAGCCTTCACTGTAGTTTCTGTTTCTGGCACGATGGATTGATATTCTTCTGAAGGAGGTGATTTAAAACACTTATCCTCCTCTAAGGATGAAGTTGGTGAAATAGTTCCAGCAGAGTGGAGGTACTCCTTTCCTTGAGTGGCATCTGTCTGTACGAATGATGGTATGTTATTTGCAGTATCTAAGAGTAAATAACTTTTTCCTGCATCTTCAGTAGGTGGTGCTGTCACAGATGCTATAGACTGATCTTCAGTAACAGATGCTGCAAAAGATGATAATTTGTCATATTCAGTGATGGAGGTGGCTGATGATATATGCTCTTCTTCAGCCAATGGAGCCGCAATTATATTGGTTGCGTAAGCTGATAGGACTGGCTCCTGGTCTACTGCAAAACCCTTTGATGATAACTCAGAAGCAACAGAGATGGTAGGTGGTTTCATGCCATGGATGGTGTCAAAAGTCCCTGGTTCATCAGGAACTGAGATGTCATAAGAGCCGACATCATACTGAAGATGTGGGATTCGCTCCTCTGTTTCCTCATTAATCTCCTCATCAGAAATGGTCTGCTCTGTCTCAGAGTAAGCTGGAATGGTCTCATCTTGGATGAATGAAACATGCTCTGCAGCACCCAGCGGTTTGACAGACTTAATGTCACTTTGTTTTGTCTCCCAGTCCTTTCCAAGTTTTTCTTTCCTAGCCTCATCAGATTTGTACTTGAGCTCCTCTTCATGCACTAAATCCTCTGCCTCCTCTAGCTCTGCTTTCTCAATTACATCCTCTTCTTCCTCACTGTCACTCTTTCTGGGTTTCAGTTCAAACTCTTTTTCTTCTTCTTTTGCTTTTTCTTGGCATTCTTTATTTTTGCCCATCTCCAAAAAGTCAGATGTTTTAGCACTTTTCTGTTTTGTGGTATAGTCATCCTCTATGTCATCTTCTGTAGTAGTGCCTTCATCCTCAAATCTATCAGTGGTTTTAGAGGGGGATTTAATTTCGTTTACTCCATATGGTACCCTTTCCTCATGAAGGGACTCTGTCTCAACATCAGTTGTAGTTATTCCCTCATCTGGAGATTCAATGTGAGGTACAACACTGTCCGCTGCAGGCTGAAAATCTGGGAGCACTTTGCTCTCCGTGGGCTTGGATAGCTCCTCCTCCAGTCGCAAGGCTTCAAAATCCTTGGTAAGATCTTCTGGGGAGGAGACTAAGGACCTGTCACTCTCCCGTTTCTCTATTGAAGCTTGCTTAGCAGCTGGCCTGTTTTCTTGCTCCTTAGCTGCTTTAGTTTTTTCTGTTTTAGGCTTTACTTGAACCTTTGCTTTGTTCAGAGTCTTCCGGACCTCAGGGGTGAAGGGCTTTAAGTCAGGTTTTGTGATTTTTCTCAACTCTGGTTTAATTTTTTCTTTTTCTTTTTTCTTCTCCTCCTTACTTTTGAGTTCTTTTTTAATATCCTCTTTTTTTACATCTGCCTTTTCTTTCTTTGTGTCTTTCTTTTCCTGATCTTTCTTCTCCTCCATCTTAGATGCTTTCTCCTTGGCATGTTTTTTAGGAGATTTTTCTCTCTGCAACTTCTTTTTCTCCTGCTTAATTGAATCGGGTGATGCTGTCTTGGGTTTAAGTGGTTTGGGAGTTTTAACAGTCTCTTTTATTTTCTTATCTTTCTTTTCAACTTTGTTCTCTTTTACAGAGTCACTCTTTGACTCAATGTCTTCATTTGTCTCTTTCTTGCTTGCTTTTGTAGTGGAAGATATTTTAGGGGATGATTTGAGACTTTCTTTGCTATCAGTTCTCAGCTTCATTTTAGTTTGTTTAATCAGTGGAGGTGGAGCTCCAGATGACATGTCCTTTTGAGTGGCTACTGGATATCTCAAAAAATCTAGATGCCTCAGCTTTTCAAGCCCCTCAAATATTTTGTTTTGTGGGGCATTTCCAGGAAACAGTACTCTGACAATCTTTTCAGTTGGACTGGCAGGTACCCACACAACCAGAGCTGTCACCGATGTGAGGTAAGGAACTGAAATCTCACCCTCTTTGCCATTGGCCAGGACGATGCCAGTCTTAGCTTTACTGTTACCAGCCCACTTCTGCATGAAGAATTGCATTTCCTTACTGTCCTTGAGAGGATTTAGAATATACATGTCTAGTTTGCCAACACCCAACTTGTGAAAGAGTGTTAAAGGTTCAATTGTGTTGCTCATAACTCTGTATAGAGGCTCAGGTTTGATGCCCAGTTTTTGAAGGTACTGCAATGTGAGAGAGGCCTCCTCAATGCTCCTCTTTGCTTTCAGCGTGGACTCAGGTGCCTTCAGCTTGTCTGGTACATTAAAGAACAAAACACCAAGTTCTGGTGAGATCAGGTTTTTCATCCAGTCTCCATAAGTATTTGAACCACGGCCCTTCTCTTCCTCCTGCTCTGCAATTTTTCTCTGTAACAGTCCATTTATTCCAGCGAGATTATCTGCTCCTATGTGGGTAAGGAGAACAGAATCAATCCTATCCAAATGTCTGACCAGCTTCCAGAAGCAAGATTTTCTGTCAGATCCACCATCGATTAAAATGTTAAAACCATTGACTGCAAACAAAGCAGAGTCGCCCCGTCCTCCAGGAAAGATATAGCAGCATGGCTTGGACAACTTGAGGAACCCTCCAGAGGTTGGCGGTTCCAGGAGCTCAAAAGGAGAGGGAACATCCACTGTCTCAGAGACATATTCTGTAAACTCGCTCACCCCTTCCATCTCAGCCAGCACAGGCTCTGGGTTCAGTCTGTACTTCAGTATGCTCTGCTCCTGTACGTACCCTAGGGAGCTCCAGCCCCCTTCTCCTTTACAGGACACAGTCAAACAGGCTTGCTGACCTGCAGATGGCTCGTTTAAGAGATCTTTAATCTACAAAGAAAAAACATATTCAAATTTAGTTTTTTTGTTTTTTTTTTAAGTTAAATGTAAAAAATCTGCAAAAAAGTAAATGCTGTTAAGTAAGTGCCGTGAAATATCTTGGGACCTATAATGGTGCAGTGGCCACTTACCCTACGACTTGAGAGAATGTCAGAGAAATTTTTCCAACCAAACACTCCACTTTGCAGGATAATGTCACCGCTCTGTCCAGTACTTTGCCCACTTAGGACCAATAACTTATGTCCTGCTGAGTCACAGAGCAGTGTTCTGAACTAGAAAAGGAAGAGAATGCATTTACTGTTATATTTGACAGTTAAAGCAATAATTGGATATCTTAGATGATTATATGGTTGCATGCAAATAAAAAAATTGGGAGGACTTGGAGAAGTAAAAAAACACATTGGGTTATATATAATTACCTCTATAGCAATATTCTCCTCAGAAGGATTCACCAACACAACAGTCTCAAGAACATCACTCTTGTATTGCAAAAGTCTCTGTCCTAAAAAAATAGGAATTAAAAACACTGAATGTTTAAAATGCACTAAAAGCCTGCACCCTATTGGGATGATGCAATCAGTGCCTTCGTGCATTTCATTACTGTTTATTCATTATTCTTTGTCTCTTCCTGCTGCTGTGCAAGAGTACACTAATCCCGTGAAAGCATTCTTCTCAATTCCATGCAATCAAAACAATATTGCAAAGCTCCTACAAGCAAATCTATTGGCTGTTGCCATGGGGATAGTGAGCTGGCGATTGCCGCCAGCCGCGTTACACTGACCCAGTCTTGGTGCTGCGCGACGCATTGCAGCATTTCTGAAAGAGTGAAAAAAATCCTCTCTCTAGCTGAAAATGTAAATCCAGCATTGCACAGTTGAAACATACAAACAAGTTTATGACCTTGAGCATTATTAAGCTATAATGAGCATAAACCTCTCATTGGCTGTTTAAACATCACTGATTTAGATCTTTCTATAGGATATTATAGGGCCATTTTCACAGCAGTGAGAATGAAACAAGGGCGTTTGGACCTAAATAGCACACTGATGATTTGACTAGGCTTCTCACACATTCTCAGTAGCGTAATGTACATAACATGATAAATGTGATGAGCTTGAAAAAAGCTATCATAAAGATATTTAAAATGTAACGAGTCTGATTTTAGATACAAGCAAGAAAAATAGTGTGGATCAGATTTAATTAATTATTTTTTAGTTAAAAACTCTACACTCCTGTGAGATCATACAATGGACTCTGGATGGTAGCAGTGGACCACAAATAGTCCTAACCCAGTTTATCTTTCAGACTCTTTTAATGGCATCATTTCACTTTGAATGTTTATTTGAAAAAGGAAATCTTTTAGGGAATTGTAGCTTGTTATATTTAACTCCAAATAATTCTAATCCTTTATATGCTAGGTTGAGTTTTGACCTTCTTCCAGACATTTGACATCATTAAGACATCTTTTCCTACACAACTAACAAGATGCTTTGGGACAGCTGTCAACATGACCTTCAGATGTGCTTTCACTCTGAGACGGAGAACAGATAACAGAATGTTATGAACAGCTAAATCAGGCTGCATGGTCTCCTGTGACATTGAGCATACACACACCTTCACCTTACTACCATTCTAAAATAAAAACTGCATTTGTAAATTCTACTGTAGTTCATGTCAGATGAAAGAATTTGGATGTGGAAGTGCTTTGTGCTTTTATAAGAAAACTATTCTGAAGATTTTTCTTAGATGCATACTGTAAATGTAATACTAATGGCACAATTTTAGATGCCAGAGATAAAAATATCAATTTTTTCATATCCATAGTCATCTGCTATGTATGTGCTGTGTAGCACTAGGACCCAGCTAACTACAGATGATTGTGCATATGAAAACATGCTGAAGCAATCTACCCATGACATTAAACTCCTCCTTCTTAGTCATTTTGTTGTGGAGCAAACAGTTAAATTTATCACTTTGCACAAACAGTTAACCAGCATGGCTTATTCTGTGAGTTATCGGCTTGCACTAAATAAGGTTAAGAATAGAGTTCATCAAATAATAATCAGTCCAATAGAGTCAAATATTCAGGTCACTTCACTGAACATATGCTCTGCTTATTATGATATGGATGATATGAAATTTTGTTGTTTTAGGACCAGAAAATATATAAATTGCTCCTAGTTAACAAGAAAAAACATATCAAATACTATTTCAAAACAACGTATATCCATAAGTGATTTATATGCACTTGAATCAAGTACACAGTAACAGTAATATTTAGCAGCTTAGCAGATGGTTTCTAAAATTAGCTAATTCAGTATCACTCAACTGAGAATGTAAAACACTGACAAATGGGGTCAGAGGTATTTTACACTTGCTAAGACTAATTTGGTAAAAGTCAATCTTAGATTTGAATGCAATCCAGAAAAGAACTTTACTTTGTGCATTTTAAGCTTCACAAGCAATTTTGGCTTTTAGGATTAAATGTTAAACTCAAGTGATCCAGACTATTGAAACACGCTTTCAATGGGACGAAATTAGTGAGACTGACTGATTGCCTCACAGGCTTAAACAGTTTTAAATTCTCACTTAATATTTGCATTTGAACTCCAAAGTCTTTATTCCAAAATCTCGCATTAGCTAATTTTGGAACAGCAACACATGCCTTTGCGTTAAGAGATCATTATTTCAAAGTAGATATGGCCATATGAGCGACATCTGAGCTCTAATTTAGCTTCGCCACCAGATAAAACTTGATCCTGACAGCTGAAACTATACTTGCAATTCTGGTTCTTCACTCATCAGGAAGATGAAGTATAAATGTGATTGTCTCATGGCTGAATTTTGCAACACATCACTATCACTGAAGGGAATCAAAAGTTTTTATATTTTAAACATTTTCAGCTGTTGTTGGATTACCATTTTACTGTCCTTGAACACAACAGCAATAACCACTACATTTCTGTATGAAAGAAGTATTATATTTGTTGAGCCATTGTTATTTCATTTTATCTTTGCCTTGTCCTTGATCACTGTTCAGCTGCCTCACTGTGTGTGATAGAGACGGGGGGAGAGAGAGAGAGAGGAGGTGTGTAACACTTTTTAAACAGTTATCTAGGGATAGTGATTCAATAAGCAGCTGTAATCTTATTAAAGCCACCTAATCATATCCATAGCAGTGAAATTCTGACCACTACATGAGTCCTATCCGTGCCTTTGAAACCACAGCAACAAGTTCATATCAGTCAAATTACTTGTTAACAAGCAGGGGAGATAAAGTCTCCTTATAGCAAAGAAAGACAAGTGCTGAGCTCTCATTCATATGTATGTGCTCTTGCGGTGTAATGGACCTCATTATGCTGTAAACAGCTGGAACCAATGAATGAAGAATATGAGTAGGGTTTATACAAATGGCTCATTTAAATGCAATAAATGACTAAAATGGATAAATTGTACCACGCACAGAGGGGCACTGACCCTAAAGTGCCCATTTTGGAAATTATTTGTTACATGCAGATAAACTGAAAGCTTCAAGGGTCCATTTAAAAATGCTACAGAAATAATTTGCATCCATAATCGCTTTTGTGGATGGGGCTGGTAAAAACACACAAGCGGTCATTTGGAACGGGGTGCTGCTGAAGCAAAATCCTTCTCGCCTCCCATCAATAATGCTGACCTCAGCAAAGCAAATGGCTGATCGTTGTTTATAACGATTCACATCAGTGCAGATATACTTCAATCACTGCCGTTCTAAACACAAGTAGCACTTAATAGTCTCAGCTCAACTGAAATGTTATGAGCATATAAAAATATGAATACTGAAGGCATTTGCATAATCCTTTTACATGACAAATATGTGTCTCCTTAAAATGACAGTTCAACCAAAAATCTGTCATCATGTTGTTCCAACTCCAAGCTGTTATGACTCTTTTTTTTTTCTTTTTTCTGTGAAACAAATGATGTTTTCCCCAGAGATGATTCAATGACATTCTGTCATTCATCTCCATATGTGTTTCACAGTCATTCTTATTTTAAAAGTAAATGATGACTGGATTTTCATGAACTATCCCTTTAAGATGAAATTATTTACTACGTATAAAGAGCACAGTACATCACCCTGTTTCTGCTTCACGGAGATATCTAATTAAGTAATCTAGGAGATTTATGTCTGTCTGGCCTGTGGAGTATCTTTTCACCTCATTCTCGAGCGCGCGCGCTACATCCCTGCTTCATCCCATAATAATCAGAAACACAGTTAAGATCTGGGTCACAGTGTAAAAAAATTAACAAATAATGTGTTTCCAACAAATTAACCAGCTATTTCTGGCAATATGCGGAATCGTTCAGTTATCAAAAATGCTAGCACTGTGATTAAAAAAAAAAAAAAAAAATGTAGTGGCTCATTAAAAAATGAACTTTAATATAGCAAACATCTAATCTAGGAAAAGTGAGAAAAATAATCTTATTTTTCTCACTCATATTTCTCATCCAAAATTCTCTCGTTTATGTTGTCGAAGACATTTGAGACATTTGCTTATCGACTTCGCATCTTTGATTCCTAGTACAGTGCGATCGTAACGTTACATTCATTCATTATCACTGATGGCACAATCATGCATGCTTTAAAACGCCTTGTTTTTGCGACCTTTAGAAAAACAAACCTGCTGATAAATCCGCGAACAAACCAGAACCCGTCCAGACCTATGATACGACACCAGATCAGCAATATTCAACCTTTCATGAATGAACAACCTCGAACAGAGAGAAAGATATTTGAACCACATGCCAATAATCAAACATCTGAAGAATTATATGACAGATTAGACCTACCGCTGCTGATGCTGAGCTGTGCGTAAATGGTGCGTCGCGAGCGCGCACACAGACACGCGAGTGCGCGAGAGGGAGTGGGTGTGGCCTATGAGCCTGTCTTCACTTACATACTACGAGTAAGGATGACACTTCAAGAATGAGAAATATGCAACGATGTAATAGCATGTCAGTGTACATTTATGTGTCTTTAATTGGACCTTGACTATATAAGTCATTTATAAATAAGATGTAGG
Organism: Spinibarbus caldwelli; assembly: GCA_039654775.1. NCBI lineage: Eukaryota > Metazoa > Chordata > Actinopteri > Cypriniformes > Cyprinidae > Spinibarbus > Spinibarbus caldwelli. The sequence goes on along the minus strand of CM077220.1, from coordinate 30,163,100 downwards.
GTGAACACAAGTAAAGGTGGCCCAATTTGCCAACTGAGCTAGAGCAAGCATTTCAAGGGCCTCCATTTCTCCTGTTTTCACCCTGTATTCACCCCTTTTTAAATGGATTGACATATTCAATTAATAATAATAATAATGATAATAATTTGCATAAAGAACAGCCAGTCAGTTTAGTACAAACAACAATTTAAGTCTATTTGAGTACCCTGAAAAGCACTCTATAAATAAAATGTTAAATAAAATATCTATCTATCTATCTATTTAAAGTTTATACAAATACTCAAGCAACTGAAGTGTTTCAAAGGAGGTAAGAGAGAGCATAACTTTCACCACTCTTCAATTTATTTAGTGTTTGTTTTAGTTTTCATTCAATACAGTTTGCTACCTGATCAATAATACCAAATAACAATAATAATAAAATATATTCTGAAAATTTGTCAACCTGAAGATTAAAAAACACTGTCCAAATCTCTCGAGTCTTGCTGGAGTTTACACAGTAACATTTAAACTTAAAATATTTTTTCCTCCTATCTAATAAATCACTGTCAATATTGTAAACACCAGCTCTTCAACGTATAGAGAGGATCTATTCACAAAACTTTATGACTATCTGACAGAACAGGAAAGCAAAAATATTCACTTAGCACCATAATATCAAAATGAATATAATGTGAAATAGTTGGACATACTGTAACAGCTCAACCAATTCTATATTTTTCTGCCTCAGGTGCTCTAATGGTCAAGAATGACAAGGATGGGCCATTTAGCAGTTTATGTACAGCTGATCCCAGACCGACAGCTGCAGGGCAAGACTGCCAAAATCTGACCCATTAACTGCACTCCATCAGCGTTCTCTCGCAGACAGTCTGCCGGACTCTGACAACCTCTTTGACAGCGAGCCAGCGCAGAATTGTGTTTACAGTAAGAGGGTGAGCATGCTGTCAGATCCGGAGATTAAAACTAACAAAACAAAGAAGAATATTTCTACTACATTGAAAACTAACCCAAAATTAGACATAAATATGAGGAAAATTATGATTTATCTAATTCCATTGGAAAAAATGGTTTTAATTGAGGAAGTGTGTTTTTAATAGCCGGAGGTGATGAATGCATCTAGCTGCTACAAAAAGGGTTTGCATTTGTTAAATCAAATTTAAATTGATGCTATTACAAGATTATAAATAGACACTTCCAGACATATCCTAAGCAACTGTTCAAAGCAGCAGTCTGGCTGCCGCGCCCTTACTGCTAGACAGCCTGTGTCCATCTCTTGAATTATCTCAGTTATTTCATCCTTTCAATATAGTCCCATGATAACAGCTTGCTCTTACTAAATGGCAGCGCATTAGCACATTACCGCAGATTTAAAGCCTCTTGTAAGAGAAAAATTTAGATGGCAAAGCACTTCAAATGTCTTTCTGGTCAAAATTCTTTACAGACTATTTTTATGCTCTAGACCCTAACAGTAGGGAACAGTGGTTTGGCTTACTACAACAATAACCCCCCGTCTTTCCTAAGACTTTTGCTCTAGAGTCTGGGCGTGGGCTCAGGTTTCACCGTGGTGCAAGATCCAGCCCTGCAATCAATGCCACTATCAAGCAGACTGGAGTTGCCTGAGCAGCATGCTGACGCACAGTGTTCATGTGCAGACTGCAGGGGTATAAAAGAGCACAATCAATAGCCCATCCTGAATTATTAATCACCGCTAGAAAACACACCGGACCCTTCTAAAAGCCCTCTCTGCTTCGGCTTCATAAGTGAAGAGATTTATATTCTTATACGGTATAATGTCTAAGACAAGATTTGCATTTCGTGTGCTAATGTTAAGTTGAGATGATCACAAATCAACACTTCACTTAACAGCTCAAGTTTCAGTGTCTGTGAAAATCAGTTTCATGTTCAGTGTTGTAGATCTCCAAGATTAGATTTTGCAGTAACAAATAGCTTAATTTAGCATCCAATGTCTAATTTTATGATTTCATAATAAACTCTGTTACATATAAAACTGTCAGTGTGGTGGTACCCTTTCAATGGAAACTAATATTCACACTTTATGTACCAATATGTACTTTTAAAGTATCTAACTTTAAGGTAGTCATATGTACAATTTAGGAGTAGATAAGGTACAAAGATGTCCCTTTTAGCTTTTAGGGTACCACCTTTGTGTACCATTTTTACTCAGAGTATTACTGTAAAAATGAGAATTTATTAATAAAACAAAGATTACTGGAGTACATTCTATAAGAAAATTCTATTTCAGTCTTTCTACTTCAAAATGTCATGTTTAATTTAATGTGCTACTAGTATGTGAAACATACTAGCAATTTCTCAGTGAAAATTGTTTCCACGCTTTTTTTTTTTTGTTATGGAGAAATTATGAACTTCAACTATGAACTAATTGCTTTTAAACTCACATTATATATTATATAACAAGATTAAATCTTCATGAACAAGTGTAAAAGCTATTGAATTAGAATGCAGTGTCTCCTCGTCTTTCTGTCAGTGCAGAGGGGGTTGCAGTTGCACCTCTGACAGACTCATCGCTCATTTTTCTCCGCCCTGTCAATTTCCTCTGGTTATTGATTTCATTATGTTCTGAGCATCACATAGAAATTAAGTCCCAACTGCATATTTGGAGGCTTTTACAACCAAACGTGCTACACATAAGGGCTATTACAGCAGTGAGCTGTGGCCGCAGTCATTAACGTGCGGCATGTTGCTGAAAAATCTAAATGAATTGAACAATGCCCGAGACAGCTGGGGCCATGGTGACCATTCCAGCCTCCTCCCTGCTGCCTCTAGGGAGGTAAAGGGATCTGTAACGATTGTTCAAGGACCCATCCATCTGTGTCGGTTGTAAAATCCCTGGCTGAAGTTTCAAGAGGCAACCACTCATAAGGGAATAGCAACACATATGGGAGGTCTATAATACACTTTCATCATTTTATTTCAGAATCAATACAATAATTTTATCTTTTTATATAGAAAATATTTATTTTCTAATAACATACATTGCAATTTTTTTTATTTACTTAATGCATCAGTCTAAAGAAATTCCTGACCTCTATTCACTTGTCCTGAAGTTTATTCGGTTGACATGTTGCCAGAGGTTCTTTTCATGTCTCATCTCTTGCACTTTTCCTCTTGAGACAGAGGTCATATGGGAATTCATTCAGCAGCACTTAGAAGCACAAATCTTGCTCTCCTGCTTAGAAAATGCAGGCTTTCTTTTCAAAATGAATGTAATCTATATATTAAAAAAAAAAAAGATATTGCCTCACACATAAGTCAATGTTGTTACAATGAAAACCTGCTTGTACTGCTTTGTGTAGATATGAAATGGCACAAGGCTAATGAAAGAGCAAATAAATATGACTGGTTACTGTACTGATACTGGTGGTACACACACACACACACACACACACACACACACACATATGCTCTGACATTTGCAAGCAGTCAGCCATGATGACACTGCACTCACGTCCTGATCAGTATTCCAAGCACAGCTGCAGGAGTGGCAGACCAGCCGTACTGAGCATGCTCAGTCCTCATCCATCATCTTCCACTGCTGGCTAAAACAATGAAAATGATTTCTGTTCAGAACAGAGCAGCAGTGACTGCCACCGGTCAGAGACCAAGGTGAATTGGAGGAAGCCACACTGTGCTGTGAGAAGAGAGAGCTGCTCCTCTGTTCTCATTACAGAAAGATTTTATTCACACTTCTGCCTTTCTATCTCAAACGCACAGTAAACGAAACCAGCAAGTCATTCTGCAGATATAGATGACAGGTGGCAGGATATGAACTAGTACATCTCTCACAGAGAATATGGGCATTATGATAAGCTGCATCTAGAGCATGTACAGAATAAATAAAACACTTTAAATGCTGTGTGGGTGCAGCAGTTTTGCATTTTTTCATTATTATTCTTGTCAAGCATCTGGGATGGGCATACTTTTTATGGTTTGTGAGATAACCAGGTGAAATATCCACCTTGTAACCTAATAATCAATACAGGAGTTCATTATTGATTGAAGTCAGTTTTGTGACTAAGCATTGAATTATACTAAACAGTACAAAAATCCTCAGCTTAGAAACAAAGACGTTGCTGTCAAAAAAGACAGGCTCTGTGAAATAACAAAGGGATTCTTATTGTCAAGATTCTCTGAGCTGAAAAAAGCAGCAGCTCTTTGCCTGCAAGCCAGAATTAGAGGTAATAGTTGTGGACAGGAGTTCACAGTGAGGCCAGTTCACTTCTAGACTAGGTCAAACTCTGATACTTAATGAATGCATCCTAGAAATTCACTGATGAATCAGCCAGATGTACAAGAAACTACCTTCAGTTTAGCATCAATGTATACCCAACTGAAAGCTTAAAAAAAAAAAATTCTCTGTTGTTCTTCAGTGTGGTTTTCTTTCAAAAGGTAATAAACTGCTTTAAATACTCTTTCATTTTTAGTTCAGATTCCCAGTCTTCAGGAAGCATAATAACTAACACAGTTAACAATGTGGAAAAAATTACCTGATTTGTTTAGCCTGTCAGAGATCACAGATGAGATGAAAAGCATTGTTTATGCTCTGATTCCCAGTGCTGCTAAAACTAAAACTATTCGTTAATTTAAATATACAAAAATAACCTAAAATAAAAACATAAGATGAATAGCTTTAACTTAAAATCTTAAAAATCTTATTCTCTGCATGCTGGACTTGTAGCAACGGTGATTGACCTCTAATGACCAAGTTCAAACATCATTTGGAGCCACAAAGTTTCCTTGGTCCCTGATGCTGTTTGAACCTTGTCTTTTGAGGTTGCTGGACTGTAGAGATCAGTGGATTGGCACTTAGCTGGCTTTCTACAAAGTCTGCCCTTGAGAGTGAGAAAAAGCCTTTCTGGCTTCAAAGCATTTTTGTCCCTCAGTGATGGGGGAGCATTATATCATTTTATCTGTCCAGCCCTTATTCAGAGAGCTAATTGCATCTTTCACTTGAGTGCACACAGCAGAATAGCATTTGCTCCCACAGAGCTTGGGGACAATCACTAAAACAATGGCTTGTCTTAACAATCACATAATAATTGGCCACTGTTCATAGAATTTATTTAATTTTTTATTTTATTTTTCAAATATTTTATTTCAGTTTTAGTTATTTTAGTACATCAAGTTAAACTAAAGGAAAAGAGGAAATATTGCTTTGGTAACTAGCTGAAATAACAAATATAAAATAAAATAAATTCATTTAACATTTATTTCAAGTAACAATGTCACGGTGCACACACGAGGGATGAACGAGGAGACGAAGGTAAACTCAAAATACAGTCTTTAATGAAATCCAAACGAGACAAGGCGAGACAGGGCTGGGCAGACACACAGGAACACCGGGGGTAACGAGTAGACCAGACCAAAATGAACTGAACAGGTAGGCAATAAATACACATGATAATTAACCACACACACCTGAAAGAAATCATAAACAATCAAGCTAGACGAGGACAGGAACAGAAGGACCAAATAAGGGCATGGAGGGGGAAACACACAAGACAAGACGGACAGGACTGTGACAAACAAAATGTATTTTATGGTTTTAGTTTACTATAATAACCCTGATCAACAGAAAGCCCTCTGCAGCTGCATTAGCTATTGAATAATACATTTAGTAATGATATGGTCCTATTTGATGTCCTGACATGCAAGTGGATAAAAGACAACATTTAAATCTCAGCGTGGTGCTGAAAGAGTTAAAGCATCCCACCAGCAAGCACTCTGATCTATAAGACCCATAAGCCCATTATAGACTCCACTATACACTGATAGGGTCTCACGTGGACTGCTTCTCTACTGAATAGAAACTGGTGGAGGAAATCATTTGGAAGATATATTATATAAGATATTGTTATCAGTATGATCCACTGATAAATAATAATAGAGAAGGGACTGATGATTAATTCATGCAGCGATAGATAGGGAGTCAGCAGTCACATATGAGGAACCATATGGCATAAGGCAGGCTAACAGAGAATTTATATTGAAGCCATGACGTACAACACCCCAGAATGGAGAGATTAAGAAAGACAAGAAAAATAGGTGACGAAGTAAGCAATGATAGAGTGACCACGCAATGTATGCAATCGTGTGCATACAAGTATGTGTGTGTGTGTGTGTGGGTCCTGGTATGCCACGCTGCAGAGGAAGTAAATTTAGATTTAATGCTTTATCCTCTTTAGCTTCATATCTGCTGATGGTTGCAGTGTGCAGCATAGCATGTTGTTATCAGCTGTGCTGCTCAGAAATGCCAACACTTCATACAAACAGAGCAGCAAATGTTATGTTCTTTAAAATAGATCAAATAATGTTAAGTTGGTATGTGTATATGTGTGGGTGTTAAGGAAAAAGTTCAAAGATAAAAATTTGCTGAAAATGTACTCACTCTAAAGCCATTCAAGATGTAGATGAGTTTGTTTCTTCATTGAAACAGATAAATTGATAAATTTAGCTTTACATCACTTGTGAAATCCAGTGAAAATCCAGTCCTCTCAGATAAGGATCCACTGATATATTTGTTTATATATACTGTTTTGGACAGTTTTCGCTTGTAAATGGTGCTTGACCTTTGTACATTTCCCTCTTTATTCATTTAAGATTAATTTTAACAGCATAAATCTTGTGGAGAGAGGATTTATGTCTTTGCCAGAATCAGCATTTTAAGGTTAAAATGTGATGGATTGTTTCATGGATTGATTGATGCAAACGTTTTCCTTCACAATACATTAACTGATAGATTGTAATATTTTTATCAACTGTTTGCACTCTCATTCTCACGACACCCATTCACTGCAGAGGATCCATTGGTGAGCCAGTGATGTAATGCTAAATTTCTCCAAATCTGTTCTGATGAAGAAACACTCATCTATATCTTGGATGGACTGAGGGTGAGTAAATTGTCAGCACATTTCCATTTTTTGATGGGCTATTCCTTTAAACACACACAATTTTTTTATTTTCATTTATTTATTATATAACTGAAGTACTACTGATTTAAAATACTTATTCTTTTACACATATAAAATGACTTCACAAATTCACAAGTTTAACACATATAACAGTCGTGTAATCCCAGGAGTGTCACACTATTCCACCCATATAGCTGTTCTAGATAGGCTGTTAGTCTGTGTGTTGCCTGGAAACACGCAAAGCTTGTTGCTTTAATTTCTTATGGAACGATATTCATCGGCAGAAAAGAGATATAAAAATTAACAGGTGACATGCTGATCTGAATCTTGCTCAATTATGAATTATAAACATCCTTGAATCACAAGAACAAATAACACGGGTGAAAAACAACATTCACATACTCAAAACTGCATGTACTCTACTGAAGAATTTACCACATACAAATGTTAGAAGCTTACTGTCAATGCAAACAGAGCCACGCTGAAAAGGAAATAATTAGGGTAATATAAACGCACTTCATAATTTAGCGTGCATTTACAGAATGCTGCCATTTCATTGACTGTGGGACCTCAGGTGGGTTTGCCAGGGCAACCTCACAGGAAGCCTTACATCAATGCAATCTAATCTTTCTCCCTGTGATTTCATATAACTGTTCTTTCACACTCACCTTCTCACCTTCACATAATCTATTTGCTGTCAAATGGCAGGAAGCTACCTGCTATCACAAATACTGTGATTCTGAGAGAGTAAACAGAACATATGTTCTGAATCTCACAACATCACAGGTGTTTCATATGCCAGAAGTGGCATGAATGCATTTACAAAGCAATTAAAGCTGTATACTTTTATACTAGGGGCTGAGGTTGGTCTGCACAGGCACTGAGTTTTAAGAAGACACAGAACAGCTTCAATTCGGCTGTGTAAATACACCTTTTTATATTTTGCAGTATTAAACATTGTATACTTAAAAAAGAAAAATAAATAAATCAATAAATAATCAAACACATGGCTACTAGACATCACATAATATGGTGCTGGTTAAAATAGTAAATTTTATTTAAAGCTCATGCATCATCTTTCTGAAACTTTAATAACTGACCTTTCACCTCTGATGAAAACTGGGCAGAGTGTCTAGCTTCAAAGAGCTTCAGTTCCTTATTCAAGTCACAAATGGTCAAATCAACGTCCCATGACAGGATCCCTGTTAGATGCACATTTAATAAATCAATAGCATGTAATGCTAAAATGTCACAAGATAAACAATATCCTACGCAAAATTTACACGGAGACTTGCCATATACACTGTGAAATTAAAAATAATAACAAAGATTATAGGAATACATTACAAGAAAATCCTATTCTAGGTTTTCAATTTTAAAATGTCACGTTTAATTTAACGTGTTACTTGCTGTTTCTTTGTAATTGCTTGTGAAATTTACTGGCAATTTCTAAAATAAAATTGTTTCTGTACAATTCTTTCAATGTATAATGATCAAATATCATCTGCATATGCGTACGTAAGTGTCTTTGTATGATGCTCAAATATTAAGAGCTGTTTCGCTTTAGCAGTTCTGCACTGTTTATCTGAATCACGTCTGTCTGGTTCATGTGTGACTACTGAACTTTTCATGCTGACCCAAAGGCAGAAAACCCAAAAGTTGGCGACTCACCCTGTTTAATGTGCTCTTTCACTGAATCAAGCTGGTGATCTGATGCAATTTCTCCGACCACAATAAGCATATAGTATCGCGTCTGGCAGAAAGGAGGACCGACGCACCGCTGCTGTCCAAGGTGCTGAATAATCTCGCGCTTCTCCTGAGGACCTGCAGCAGCATCTCCTAGCGGCATTTCCATGGTAACCGAATCTGGAGCTGAGGGACTTCTTGCATTTCCATGACAACTGCAGCCACCAGCCCACTCCGCGAGGCGGGAGCAGAGGAGGAGCGGAAAGAGAGGCTCGGAAAAGACGTCCTGCTATTGGTTATCGGCTGCAACAAACGCTTACATTTCATCATGACAACTTTGCCATCAATAATGTATTCTGAGATACCTGGGGGAAACAGTTGTTTACGCTCCATCTGCAAATGACTTTTCATTATGCCAAGAAAATTGGATGCAATCCAGAATAAATTAATTCTCAAAAACTGATGTTTTCCCTTCTTACTGAAAGACAACCACAGCCAAGATTTTCTCTTATTATAATCATATATTTTTGATCAATAATCAATTAATCTTTTTATCTTATTTTTGTGCCGGGAGATCAGGTGACACACAAATATGCTGTTCTGATTCTAAACAGATGCACTAAAGATGCCAATTCTCTATACTGTACCTTATTCGTGCAATATCTTTTGCACTGCAGATGAAATATGATCTTTAAGAACATGGTTTGGGTTAGTATGGCTTTTACTGGTCGATATCTGATATATAACATTTCCACAGTGTCATGAGTCAGCATCCTTTAAGAGGTTTACTGCAAAGTCCTTATTATTGCAGCTACTGAACTTGAAGAGGAGTATTGTATACTGCCCTCTGCTGTTTACTTCAAAGCACAAACAATATTTTACATTATATTGCCTTCACTGATTTTGTTCAACGAACCATTTAATAATAAAAATAAAAATAGTCATTTTCAAATATACACAGTTTTACAATATATTTTACAATACATATTTTACATTGCATTTATATTATGGTGTTGCTCTTAGGATAATGTAGAAACATTACAAGTGACATCTTGTCTCTGTTATTTACCATTATTTGTATTATTTCCATTATTTATAAAAGTTAAATGATTGTCTGCTCTGGAAAATCTTCTCAGCTGGCTGTTAGACTAATTACAATTTGCTTGATATTTTATACATTTAGTAAATTTCTGGTCTCATCTGATATTTCCTATTTTTTAGATGGATCACTGCTTACTGGAAATTCTCGTAAATTCTTTTGTATAATGTATTTTTCTTACCACACTCATATACTGGTAAGTTTTAAGTAGTGGTCTTAATATTATTTACTATTGATTATATCTTTACTCCACTAAGCCTTTGAACTCTGCAGCTCCTTCAGGGTTTGTATTTCGTTTGCAAGACTTCTTGTCTTGGTTACTTGTTTAGTTGTGTGTGTCACATATGTATTTTTATATGTATTTATTTATTTCTATGTAGACTGCTATGTAGTCATAATGTCAGCTGCCACCCAGCATGGCCACTTCTGATCACCCTCCTACTTCTTTATGCAATAACAAAGTTTTTTGTTCCTCATTAATGGCCCTAATGCTTTTACAGACTTTACTGCACAGAGACACTGTACCTGTTTGCTTTGACAATTTAATGACCCTAAATTTCATATTTTTAAATCATTATTTCATTTTTTCCCCTTACAGGCTAATCTGAACAGAATTTGGGTATTCTCATCTACATGTCATGGTAATTGTCAGTAAGGTGATCTCTGTATTGTTAATATCTGGCAAGAGTCAAAGGCATTTGTTCGTATCCTTTCTTAACATTCATTGACCTAGGCTACTTGTGGGGAAAAGAGCTTTATACATAAAATGTAATAGCAGAGTTTGTATTTAATTTTTGTAAATCTGGAGCTTTCAAATGAAATCTAACAGACGCGTTTATATACATAAATCAGTGAAGAAAAAAAAAAAATAAATAAACATTATTATTTGGCTCTTTAGTAGTCTATTCCTATGTGTTTTGAAATATGTTCCTATTAATTACCATGCGCGCGCATATCAAAAGATGCCAAGGCACAGTCAAGTGACACCCATGTATCACACACACACACACACACACACACACACCATCATCTTCATAGAGATAATCGACTCGCACAACCTTTCCTTTCCTTTCTTCCTGCTTTCTTCCAGAAACAGACAAGCCTGCGGTTTAGCACAGGATCAGTTTTTCAGGTAATGGGCTCATTTTTGTAAGCTGTCGCCATCGCTGTGACTTGCATTTTGTGCTTCCAGCGCGATGCTTTGTGACCGGTGGACGAAGTGATTTAATAATCTGTTATAAAGGCGTGTTAGTCCAATATAACAATGGTTCCCCGTGTGAGCACATAGTGTCGAGAGGATAACGCGTCGTTGTATATTACCCGATTACCCGAGACGCCAGGGTATGTTAGCGGTCATGTGCTTGAAAAGAAATGTGGTGTATGAGGGATACGTAAAAATATTATTTCGGAAATGCCAAAAAGGCTGTAGTAAGCAGCTATCAATCGTTGCCATCGACATTGTGTCATCTCATATGTTTGCAGGCACTAAACCAATGAAATGCATGATGCAACACAACACATGATGATGATCAACACAGAACTAAAGCAGGTTTATGGGTCATTCCATCAAACTGATGCTGTTTTCTGTTTGATAAGGACATTTCTGGAAGATTTAAGACATTCTGTCAGACAAACACATTTAAAAATGAATTATGCCTTAACAACATAAATTAATACATTTTAAGATATGCTGGAATGTAATTATGACAGGGTTCATTTGACATACAAGCCTTGTGCTTCTGTGTCTCTGAATAAAATTATATTTCGAGATAACCTCTTTTCAACGAGTTGTAACATATATCTGTGTATATGCATTTAAAATACAGCAAGGAGAAACTGAAAAAAAAAAAAAAACAATTTTGAGAATAGGCCAAAATAGGCCTCTTCATTAGGGAAATAAAAGGAAAAATAAATAAAGTGACTGGATTTTATTGGATGTATTAAAAAAAAAAAACAAACAAACAAAAAAAAACATATAGCCTATAGGAATATAGTAAAAGTGGAAATCAACATTGTGAAAGTTATTTTTAAAACAAATATATATATGAAAGTCACAAATGGCACCTGGTTGTATAATGAAAAATAGGATTTTTAATGATTAAAAAAATAACCTACTACAGATAACTAAAGAACCAGCTCCCATATCATTTTACCCTAAGTTTGTTGTAATTGTTATTGTTGAAATAAAAATACTAATAATGATAATATCAGCTTAAATATCAAAGTGTAACTCCTAGATCTAACAATATTCAATTGAACAAATGAACAACAACAACAACAAAAGACTTATCTCAGGATACATGATTTATCTCAAGAGATTTTAGCTGACTAGTGAGCTAATTGCAGTCAAAGACAGCCACTGGTTTATCTCTTGTAAGTCGTGTGTTGATTTAGTTTTACTGGGGCTCTGCTTTTAGTGAGCGTGCTTTGATACAGTATCTCACTTCGCGATGCATTAATGCGGTCGGATAAATGGCTGAAGCAAATTGCAACAAACCCCTTAAGTCAAAAACCCCATTACTAATAATACTCTTACAGTTATAATTGCGTTTTTCTTAATTTAAGGCATTTTGCAGATGTGCAATGGTAAAAATAAACATGAAAAGATCCCTCTGCGGCCTTTAAACATCTGCGCAATTCCAACTCTCGAGTACAAAACCCCGCCTTACCCTTCTCTCTCGGCCAATCAAAACACGATTTCTGGCAGTTCGGTTGAGCCAGGAACTTTCGTGTCCAATCAACGGCGAGTATTTCTGCAGGGTTTTTGCCGCGAAGTAAAAGCTTAGCTAAGGTTAGGCTGTGAAAGTGTACAGAAGTTGTGTACGTGCACTCACTGCACTGTAAAATGCAACACGTTCGCTGAGATGGATTAACGCTTACCAGGGATCCAGCAAGTAAGATCGCTACTTTTTTCCCGCTGTGTTTTACAGGAAGGGCAGCTTTCTTTTTAGGTTATAGCTGCAGTGCTTGCTACCTGCATCATCGTATGCGCACTCTCTCCGTGACTAAGCTGTGGCTTTTCGTGAGAAAACGCGCTGTGTAAATAATCCACGTGTTTGGCTATTTGAGATTTAGCAAATCGTTTGTGCATTTCTTGGTGTTGTATAGTTGTGTAGATTTTACTTCCGGGATAATTTGCACGAGAGAGAGCAAACGCAAATACTGGCAGCGCCACTTCCGGTGGCATCCCCAGGTTTTCTCGCTGTTTCTGCTGTAAAAAGACAGGGGCAACTTGTGCTTTTAGGGGACACAATTTTAAAATTCATCTTAACCTACTTTAATATTATTCATTCAGTCATTTTTCACAATGTCATGTATCACTGCAATCTCTGGAAGTAATCTATAACAATTTCAACTAAAATTAATGTTTCATAATGTTCATTTATTTAACAAATAATGTTGTATTGTAGTGTCAGGGGCATCATGCACTCATTATTTTTGAGGTGGGCACGAGTAAAGCTTGTCATGTGACATACAGCAGCCACAATACCACTGTATAACTGATCTAGGCTTATGTCCCTACTGAAGAAAATAAATAAATAAATAAAACCATCACAGAAAATTTTAATGGTTTCCACTACAAACACCATTACAAACCATCAACTTTTAACCATTAAATCCATTAAAAAATGGTTTTCTGTCGTGTGTTTTAGGACACATTCCATTAGGATTTATTGGTTTTAACAAGCCACCAATAGAAGGCAACCAATTACCAGTAGAGACCAACTGGGTCCATTACAGTTTCCAGTAAAACCAATACAAGTCCCTTTATAACCAGTAAAACCAGTACTAATTTTGTAGTGGTGTCTATTGTTTTGGGGGTTTTTTTCAGCAGGGGTTTTATTAACTTTTTTATTTTTATTCTAAATATTCCCAAAATATATCATGAAATATTTCGATTCTCAAATATGTGTAAGTAAATGCATTTTGCACCTTTATAGATTATTTTAGTTGATCTATAATGGGCGATGGGCAAAGTAGCCTAATACTGTAATCTATTAACTTTGCATAAAAATCCGTCTTTTTACTTATGTACCAGATATGGGTATCGCTGCAATCTCTGTCATCCCATAAAATTTTTTTAATATGACTGACTTTGTATTTAATGTGAATTTAATAAAAACATTGTAAGTTACTAATTAGCCTATAACACTTTCATTGTACAGAAAGAGAGCAAAGAACGTTTACAATATCAAAGAACATTTTCACTTCAGTCCAGCGAGTTCAAGCACTCTCAAAAACTGTCATAATCTCTAAAGCTGTTTACACTGTGAAATTAATATCTTACTTATATTCATACATCTTCACTTTGTTGTTTTTGTTGAGAGAATTAGTCATAGAGTTCAATCAGCCAGCGCACACGGTGACGAAACAGCGTTTTAGCGATGACTCATCTGAACGCCTCTGATTGGTCCTTGCATTCATAAACTCAACAGAATCGTATGTGATTGGTCACTGGTCGTTTCTGGCAGCTGCCACGGTTTTTCTCGCTCGGTAAAAACTACACTGTTCTCAGTTGCGTGCAGTGTTTTTTTTTAAATGATGACGCAAAGTTCCCACAATTGTATTATTATTATTATTATTATTATTATACATTTTTATGTATCCACTGCCAAAGTTCGTGCCAGGAGTCACAATCGTTTGTCACCATTTCTGCTGTAAACTACATAGTTTTATTTTTAAATAAAAGATTTGATGATGCATATTATATACCAGCAAGCAGGTGTGATCAGAATATAAATCCAATAAGCTAAATTGCATAAGCATTTTCCCATAAAGAACATACACACACATGAGTGCCCAGCTGTCGCTAGCCAACAGCCTACTGTATATACCCACACATGCGCGTGTGCGCACACAAACATTTATTTATGTATTTAGTAACACTTTAGTTATTAACTAGTTGCTTGCATATTACTGTATTTGCTCTTTATTAGTACTCATAAAGCACATACTAATGCCTTATTGTGCGTGACCATATTCTACATCTTACCCTATACCTGAACAGTAATTAGGAGTTTGAGGCAAAAGTCAATAGTTAGTTAATAGTGAGAATTGGACCCAAAACTAAAGTGGATATTGTGTGTGTGTGTATGTGTATATATATATATATATATATATATATATTATATGCAATATATATTAAAATAATCATGAGACCATTTTAATTGAGACACTTAAGTTTTTATTGATGTTTTATGTATTTTATGATCCTGAAGGATGACTCATTCTTCCTCAAATCTGGTGAAGATTTTGTACTTTGCTTTATCAACCATTTCTGTGCAGAACACCTCATAATATTTTTCCCCCAAATACAAAAGTGAACAGTTCCACTGGAGAACTTTATGCCCACGCAGCTTTGTGTAGGGATTTAATTTGGTGCTCATCTGCTTGTAGGTATGTAGTATGCATCATCAATTTTTTTTTATTAAAAAAAAAAAAAAAAATCAATTTCAATTTCTGTTACCGCACCAGTAAGCTGCAGTCCTGGTGTCTCTCAAAAAATGTTTTCCTGCTGTGAAAGAAGAAAGTATGGTCAAAATATTTGGTGTATATACTAATGTTACAATTAATGCCTCAAACTTGTAGGCCTAGAGCATTTACAGTACATGACATAAATGATCTTTTCTAACAATGAATGTGTTCTATAAATATATTACTTTTCATTATAAAATAACAGTAAAAATTGTTTGCAACAAAACTTACGAAAATTACACATGGTTTTGCAACAAATAAAAAAGGTTATTACAGTTAAAACATTTTGCTACACTCACTATAGTTTAAGCATGCTATTTGTAGTAAAACCGTGGCTATACAAATTGTAATTACAAAAAAAAATAAAAATTAACTTCTCGGTGATTCCACATTTGCCCATTTTCATTTTTGTAGCTATTACAAAAATTCTATACTTAATTGAACTGCCCAATTTCCATTCATCACTTTATTAATTTGCATGCATGAAATGAATGTAAAATAATCTTCCAAAATTTACATAACCTCAAAGCCGCAAGGATCATAATTTAAGATTACTGAATTTCTGATTTTTTTGTGTTGTACAGCTTCTGCCATCAGTCGTTGCCTGCCATCAGTCAAGGCAAGGGAGGCAGAGTCTCTTTAGAGAAAAAAAAACTGGATAAGAAAATTATCGATATTACAAAAATAAATCAACGCAAGTATTACAAAATGTGACATTAAAAAGTGTAAAAGTCATTCGTTTTTATAAAGTAATTCTGTCCAACAGCGAAACCCGCTGGTAAAGTTAAAAAGAACAGCTGAACATCAGTTGACAAATAAAATATGCTTGTATTGTTACTGCATTTTGTTATTATTTTGGAATAAATGTAAAAAATACTAACTAAATGAGATTTATTGGTTTTGATAAACAGAATATTACACAGTGTAAAAATACTAAATATAATTGTATTTGGCCTTTTTAATGTAATGTTTATTTAACCAGGGAAATGTGACAACAGTAAGGTTAGATATGTATTTATGTATGTGTATGTGTGTGTGTGTATAATATATATACACACTCATACTCATACTCATACACAAAGCCAAAGGGTGCAGAAAGTGCAAGACGGACTCATACAGAAGTAATAACTTACAACGTCCCAGGAAATCCCTAATACAGACAAAAGGGTCCAGCTATCACTGTATACGATCTGAATAAAAGGCAGAAACCTTTGGAAATGTGAAGACATTAAACACACGATTGTGACAATATATTTGTTTATTTGTGCTTTTATCAGTCATCTCCAGGTAATAAAGTATATGAACAATTCAGTGCTACTTGACATAGCATTTATTACAGTAGTACAGAAACTATTCTGCCTTATGTGATAAAAATGAAAAAAAAAAAGTGTGTCTGATTTCTAAGCCAATTAAAAGAAAGAAATAAGAGAAAAAAAATAAAGTTTCCTATTCCTATACAGTAGCCTACACACACACACACATATATATAAATAAATATACATGAGGGGGTATGAATACTTTCGCAAGGCACTGTGTGTATGTGTATACATACATACATATATAGGCTACATATGTATATATATTTCATTTCTGTCCCCCTCACTTCTAAAATGATGGCTACGCCCCTGTATATAGTATACACATGCATATATACTGTCTAAACAGCTAAGCACTCCTTATGTGTATGCTCTTTATGGGAAAATGCTTATGTAGTTTAGCTTATTGTGTTCCTATTCTGGTCGCATCTGCTTGCTGGTATAGGCTATAATATGCATCATCAAATCTTTTATTTAAAAATAAAACTGTGTAGTTTACAGCAGAAACGGCGACGAACGATCGTGACTCCTGGCACGAACTCTGGCAGGGGATACATAAAAATATATCATAATATTAATAATAATAATACAATTGTGGGAACTTTGCATCATCATTTAAAAATAAAACACCACCGCACGCAGCTGAGAACAGTGTAGTTTTTACCGAGCAAACAGCAAAAACAGTGAGAAAAACCATTGCAGCTGCCACATCTGGGGATGCCACCGGAAAGTGGCGCTGCGACCTGCCGCTGCCAGAGAGAGCGCCAGCCCCTGCAGATTTGCATTGAGTTTACTTGTAGTCTCGTGCAGCCATGCAGCAGGAAATCTCGCGATTAAAGACAGCCATTTGTATAAATGAAATTCAGTTTTTATTATGTACAACTTCTTGGTAAACATGTTCTGTCTAAGATACATGAAAGTATTACCTTAAACACGTGCACACGTTTTTGCTTTAATATCCAAAATGCTGTAGACTGACATGAGATAAAGACCGCCATGTTTACATCACATGACCAAGCCCAAATACAAAACAAACAAACAAAAAGAAAAATGAAGCAAGATTCGAAGGAAAATATGAAATGGGCTCATGAACTAAAAAAAAGAGAGAAAAAAAAAATCAGGACAGCACTAAAATTGTGAATATTCTGACATAGAAGAGCATAATTTTGTCTTTCTACTGTTGTGCTAGCAAAACGAATTTACATTAAAATCTGCAGAATTAAATACTTCTTGCATCAATTAATAATTATTTTCTTGTTTACCAATGTAAAGCTGCTTTGAAACAAGCTGTATTGTCTAAAACACTGGCTTGACTAAAGTACAAAAAAAAGTACAGCTGAAACTTTGAAATACTTGGACCACACACGCTGGAAACACATGACCAGCATTTCTCTTGGAGTTGACAGAATTACTGATAATAACAATACAAGTACAAATAATATGTAAACTTTATATAGTGCTTTCAGCTTGAACACAAGGTGATTTACAATGAATAAACATAAAAATACATCTAAACAAAACCCCTGCCAAACACATAACCTTATTTAGTTTACATAATGAAATAATGTACTTGGAGACATCAGTGGGTTTCATCTGTCTTCTCTGTGTTCTAACCCTCCTGTTTAATCTCTGTGTATGTAGACATCTGCTAACCCCGTCCCATCCTTATGGATCCTGGTGAGAGTGATCTTGATTCAAGTTTTCCTCAGACAGAAAACCCCTGCCTCATTGTTGAGGACTCCCAGCCTGACAGCGTGGCCCTGGAGGACGATCCTGACACCAGCTACTGTGCCCTTCTCGCCCGACGCCTCTCTAACCTGCAGCCCACATCACAAAGCCCTGTGCTGGTGAGGCATCACAAGCCATAGCAGCCTGTGTGTTTTTACTATAAAGACTCTATAAAGAAAATTGATATTGAGTCATCATGTCTTTGCAGGAGCTAATTTCTTCCCCTACTAAAAATCGTTGTTTACAAAGTGACAGTCAGACTGATAAGAGTGACACTGCAGCCCACTCAGGTGAGTAAATTAACTTTAACTAGATTTCACTTATTATTTGTTTATTGAAAAAGGGGTTTTGATTAGTTTCAGACAATTTGCAGTCCAACCTGGGTTCAGCAGAGCATAGTCAAGTTTTTGAAGTTCACTCTTATCCTATCTCAAAAAGGTACTAAAAACATGAAGCTGATATTGAGCTTTTACAATTTCCATGCAGAGAGAAATATTTCATTTGACTAAAAAGCTTTAATTTTGGTTTTTATCCGCTGTCTTTGTTTGTAATTGTGTTTGTGCAGAAGTGTTACAGAGCACATGGAGTCTGAGGCTAACTCCACCACAAACTGCACAGAGACACGTGGTAAGAAACAACATACAGTATGCATGTCAGTGTTATTTTAGTATTATTTGTGTACTATTGTAATATTTATTCATATTTTGAATTAGCATTTATTTTGTTTTCCATTTTCACTTTTCAATTTTTTTTTAAGTTTCACAATTTTTGTGCTTTTGTGGTTTTAATTTGTTTGGGATTAATTTATTTTATTTCAGTTTTAGTCATTTTAGTACTTCGATTTAAACTTATTTCAGTTAGTTGTTCATTTAATACTTCTCTTTTATTTCAGCTTCATTTCAATTAGTTTTAGTTAACTAGAACAACACTAAAGCACTGTGGCCATTCATTTCATATGATGCTGCCTCCCAAAAATGTACTTTATTAATACAGTGCTTGGCAGAATAAATAAATGATTGTGTTAAACTGATCACAGATGAGATGTCTCAGTTTGGTCTCTTGGAGCTGTCGGAGAGCCAGGGTGTCTTTGAGGAAGATGAGCAGGATGGAGCACCTGCAAATAAAACAGACAGTCAGAAACCAGCCAGCCAATGTATGTTTAAATCTTACTGCAAACTATTGATCTGCTGCCCTTTGGGTTTCATCAAGTATTTTTTTTAAATGGGTTTCTGGTCATTTTTTCTGTCAGGTGGATTGAAGAGTTCAGAAAGATCAACATCATCCAATCAAGATGGAAATTCTACAGGGCAAGAATCTTTTTCAAAAGCATTGAAAACCCAAGATTATCATTACGGCCTCCAAGTGTAAAAATTGTCAACACGTCCATTGTGCAGTGCTGAATCTTTAAATTAGTTTTCAATTAGCCATGAAATTTTAAGAAATAATTTTTGTCATAATTGTACAGTTCTAGCTAATGATAGTTTGTCCAGTTTTTAGTTTGGCAGTTCTAATTTTCTTGATGATATTGTAGGTCGGAGGTCAGTTCAAGCTGCCCTTCGAAGCCTCAGGACGGGGAAAGCAGGAAGCTCAGCATTCAGGCTATACTGCACTCTCAATTAACTGACAGTCAAGAAGATGAAGAAGATGTGCTTGTTTCCTCTCAGGATGACATGTTTGAAAAGGAGAGAAATGGTGTGTAGACCCAAATTATTCCACTTATTATCTGTTGTTGTCTAAATATGTTTTTTGTTTAGTTTATTGTTGTTATAGAATCATGTTCACTATAACAGGCACCAAGGCAGACAGCAGTGTTACAGAGCTTGACAGAGAACACCTGCCGACATCCACACCTGCACATAGTCTTCGCTTGCTTCATCTGTCTGGACAGGGCACACTTGTACAGGAGAGTCTTTCACAGTAAGTGGTTATTCTTACTTAGCATGATTTTTTGAAACATCTTCTTTAGGTTGGAGGGTAAAATTATGAATCTGTTATTTTATGGATTATAGAAAAAGTAAAGAATATTAAATTATTATATTCCAATATGTAACAGCATGAATGCTATATAAACTTACTTGACTCTTCAGCTTATAGTTTACCCACAAATTTAAAATTGTCTTGATTTTCTCAGTTAAGAATGTGAATGATTTTGATGACAGAAAGTTTTAATCCCATTTTGATCTGATCTGTTTCTCTGTGTACACTGAAAAGGTTAATTGTAGCATTGAATAACTGCTTATTTTTCTGTAATTTCTTTAGGCAATCTGTTGACTTTGTGGCTGCCACTCAGGACAATTTAAGCCAAGCACCTTACATTGTCCCAAATTCACCCACAGAAAAAGAGCAGAGTAAGTGTGTCTCACATACAGATTAGGCTTATCTGATGTAAAAAGTTTTTCAGAAGGATTCCTAAATTATTCCATTTAGATTATAATGAAGCTGCTGCATCCCCAATGGATACATCAGCGCCCCCTGAGGACCAGCCACCAGGGAGAGAGGAGGAGCCAATGGACATGGAACCCTGCCTCAAACCACAACCCACAGCCTCCACTCCAGTGTCCCAAAATTCCCCTGGATTTGTTCTAGAGAAAAGCCTCTCTGTCCCCAGCCAGCCTGAATTCTCACATGTAAGCATCAGTTATTCAGGTGTACACATGTGGTCACATATGTTGAATTTCAATAGAAATCCAAATTAGGAATTTTGCGTGAGGGTGAAAGATTTTACCATACAACCATGCAGATTTTGGGCAAACGTTAACCGATAGAAAGCTGTTCAGTTTGAAAGTGACATCTGTGTGAGCTGTGCTACTACACTACTGACAATAGATAATGCTAATGTGACCACACTTTAACTATGTGTCCATAGCATTCCAGTTAAACATATCTGCACGTTCTTTTATTGACAATGTATTTTCCATGTTTTCTCAATGTAGGACGTGTTTATTTCCACTCCAAGTCTTGAACCTGGGAAGAATAGTCAAGGGACTGAGAGCTCAAAGAAGTTCCCTCATCAAAACAACCCATCAGCAACCGAGTCAGGTTCGCCCAAGCAGACCGGCCCAGCGGAGCAGCTAAAAAAGTCTTCAAGCAGCGGTTCACAGCCCTCTGAGGTGGCTGAGTGCTTTCAGTTGGAGCTCAACAGTGAAAACAGTAGTTTTGCTCAGAAGACACAGTTGTTCATTGCGGAGGAGGATAGCCAAGCCACACAGATCGTGGAAGAGGAAGGAACTGTTGGTGCGGACAAGAGCAACTCAAACCCTAAACATCATTCCCAAAATGCAAGCAAGAATGTTACAGTCCCTGAGCATGTTACAACATCAAATTCACAAAGACTTTCCAGGGTGCCTGACTCAAAAAGTACAGAAAAAGCAGAAGACTGTAACCCCTCTCAAAAGCTCTCACAGGGTGTTAATGTAGGGAACCAGAATATAAGCGCTTCTCCAGGTGTGACTCCATCCCAGCTTGTCGGTGCAGATTGTGTTTCAGACACCCCTAATGTACCACAAACAAGTAAATCCACAGTCGCTGACTGTTCACAAGCTTCCCCATCAGCTGACAGACTCGTAACCCCTGTTCCTGTCCCCCAACAGTCTCCGTCTCAATCAGTCTTGACTGTTTCATCTCAAAAGAACACTGAGAAGGAAAAAGAAAGTGTTAGTCAAAGCCAGAGACTCAGTCAGCCCATGACACACAGCCACAGTGTTGTTACAGACAGTGTTAGAAATATCGAAGAGGAGGAGCGGATGGATGAAGGTGAGATTCAGAGAGAGGTGACCGGTGATGACACTGGGATCAAGCTGGGTTTGTCTCAGAGCCAGGTGCTTTCTCCAGAACCCATGGAGGAGGAGAATGGAGAGGAGGAGGAGAAGGAGACGTCCCAGCGTGAACCCAGCAGAGATGACCACTCCTCCAGTAAAGAGGAGAGCTTCAGTGTCATGGTGCTAGAAGAGAGCCAGAGGGTCTCTCAAGAGAAAGTGAAGGATGGGAGGTCACAGCCGTTCATAAGCTCCTCGCAACCTGTGAGGGGCTCTGTGCAGGACAAACATAAGGCCACGTCAAAGATCTCAGGGTCTCAGCCGGTGGGATCAACTGAGGTTTCACCTTTACAGCTTGAGAGAGCCAAGTCCCAGAGCACACAGCCCAGTGATGCAGGACAGCACAAAAAAAACTCGGACAATGCCGCCAACAGAAGTCTGAGCGACAGCTCTGGAGGTGGGATTAAGCCTCAAACAAGTGATCTATTATCCCTGCTGATTATGTAACCGGTCCTCAGTAAATCCAACTAGCCGTTTTCTGTTTCTTTCTTTCCTGTCCAGAGCTTCCGTTTCATTTTACATTGCCCAAAGAGGGCGAGCTGATCCGCCCAGCAGTGAGTGCAACTCCTCCACAGATTAGTCAGCTGAAAAAGACACCGAGACACAGCACTCCTATTGGTGGGTGTCCCTTTCTTTTCGTTGCATAACATATTTGTGTTTAAATATCAGTATGCTGAGATGAAACTGCACACCCCTCCCTCTTAACCTTCCTGTGCTTGTTGTGGTGAACCATTTATCTTTTTCTTCGTGCCTTTTTGATGTTTTGCAGAGATGACCTCGTTCTCAGAGCCGTCAGAGGCTGACGTTACCAGGGAGACGACAATGGCGGCCAGTGAGATTTCGGTAGAGGAGAGCAGAGAGGGCGAAGAGCCAGCAGCAGTGGAGCAAGATGGGAAACTGAGTCTCAGGATGAAACTGGTGACACCGGTGGAGGAGGGCAACTCGGGATCAGAACATTTCAGCCTGCAGAGTAAAAGCCGTTTTTTTGTTGTTATTGTTGATTTTGACACATTGACATTTTCACTCACCATCTTACACCAAGAACACATGATAATATAGTTATCATATATAATTGAAATGACATAATTACAATGATATACTTTTAATGATTTATTTTTATATTTGTATTATATTTATATTTAATTGTATTTTTAATTAAATATTTTAAGCTATTTTTATTATATTTAATAAAAATATAATTAAAAATATTATAATAAAATATAAATATATTACAATAGCCCATATATATATAATTTTTTAATTTCTTTTTATTTTTATTATTATTTCAAACATGGTTATATACTGTAAGATGTAATGAATTAAGTCAGTAAATAAAGTCAGTATTAAGTTAAGTAAATACTAGTACTGTTTTAAGTGGTCTAAAGTTTAACCCATTAAGCTTGATTTTAATGCTTCCCCAGAACCACCATTAACAGATGAGGAAGGATCTGTCTCCAAGGCTACCACTGTTGCCATGGATGTAACCAGGTAACCTGCAGTGGTTGCTATGCAGAAGCTTATCTGTGGGATGGATTCATTTTTCAGCTGTCACTCACAGCTGCTAATTCTCTGCCATAGTCATTTTAACACATTTGTAATACAGATCCTTAATAATGCCTCAAACCTGTTTTTTTTTTTTTTTAATTCAAATACTAGACAGAACTGCAGATTTTAGTTTTCATAGTTGGGAAATCATGTGGTATATTATTCCCTGTTCTTGTCTGTTTTTCAGTCCTTCTGTGTTCAGTCGTGTTCGGGAGGCCCACAGGCAGGTCCAGGTAGAGGATGAAGAATCCAGTGATCCTCCACTCAGGTACCACACTCCTGTGAAATAAGAAAAATGTCACTTTAAATCACCACTAGCTGTTCATTAGAGATAAAAGTATATGTTTGTGCAGTTCTATTTAAAAATAGTATCATGCTTGTTTTCTAGGTATCTTTGTTCATCTTCAGAATACAAATTCAGATTTTTTTGATGAAATCTGAGAGCTTTCTGACACTCCATAGACAGCAAGGTTCCTACCACGTTCAAGGCACAGAAACGTAGTAAGGGCATTGTTAAAATAGTCCAAGTGACATCAGTGGTTCAACTGTAATTTTATGAAGCTACGAGAATGTTTTTTTTTTTGTGCGTAAAGAAAATGAAAATAACGACTTTATTCAACAATTCTTCTTTTCCGTGTCAGTCTTTGATGCATGTTCACAAAAGTACCACGACATGTGTGTGCACATTCTTCTGCTTTGTAAACAATTTGTAATAAGACTGATTTAAAAATCATTTGTGAACTATAGAGAAGCTTTAAGGTCTTCCTGTAGTTTTCTGCAAATTTAAAGCAAATTTAAATTTTTAATGTTTAAAAATTAGGGGTGTAACGATTCACTCGTTTTCTCGATGCATCGATTACAAACCCTGACGATGCATATGCATCGATCTTGAAACATGGATTTTTGAATCGTGAATCGTCGATTTCGGACAGTAATCGATATAAAATGCTAAGAATCGAATGAATCGCGATTTCTATAGCGATTCAATGCTTTCAAAATATATACACATTAAATTACTACAAGCACGAATTAATGGAGACCTTGAACAGCGTGCCTCACATCTCTCCTTCACGCGCTCCACTATATTTACTGCCTGTCACAGGATTGCGCTCGCGCCCCGTTCGTCTCACGGACACATTTTTTGAGCAGCTGATGTGTGATCTCTCCTTAGTACTCGTGGCCAGTACTGCTAAAGTGAAGTAGTTTTAGTTTTCTGTAGTTTTTCAATGGCTCTCAGTCATAACGTCGACATTACCTGAGCAGTCGAAGGCTGCACATTTATTGCATGGACGGAACAAAAATGTAAGTGTCTAAAGCATATACGCACAGTTCTATTGAATGATTAATCTGTTTTCACAATGTCGTTGAAACGAATGTATGAAGAAAACTGTTAAAATAACCACAGCATTAACAACAACCTTGAAATAAGAGCTCAAGGTTTATCTGTTAATCAGATGCACAAGTAGCATTCGTTGCTATGAAACAGACATCGGCGCTTTTTCTTTCAGAATCATCATTCACCGATGGAGAGGAAAAGTTAAATACCATAGCATTTCATTTTATGAAAATGAGATAAAGAAATGTTTGCACTGAAATATAAGTGATCTTGGCTTGTAGAACTTAAGACGTGCCAGGAAATGCCTAATATGGACAAAGGGAGCTGCAACTAAGCTGAATAAAATGAACTGGTGAAACATTAAGACAATAAACACAATAAATAAATAAAACTCATGAATGATGCAGTGCTAATTGACATATCATTTATTACAGTACAGAAGCAATAAAGTTTTCTACCTTATTCTGTGCAGAAAATTGAAATAATTGTTTGTAGTATATAAAACAATCATGAAATTGCCATTAGGAAAAAATTATAGATTACAAATGATTTATTATTGTCCAGCAGTGTATTTGATTTATTTATAGCAAATTCAAAGTAAGAGATAAGAAAATAATTTCTTGTAAAAAAATAAAAATAAACAAAAAATAATACATAGACCTACATAAAATTATTGTATTTGACATTTCTGTCACTTCTGAAATGATGGCTACACACCTGGTGTGACAAAATGTTAGCCTATACATAATACTTTTAAAGCTCTTTTTTTAAAATCTTGGCGTACATAAATTTCTACATATGCCATGTCACACCATAGCATCATTAAACTAGCATCTAACAATGGACAAAAGTGTTTTTTTCTCTAACTTATGGTTCTCTAACCATAAAGGCTGTTGTGTAATTTGCCCTCTGACTAAGCATTTAAAGAATTTAGGGGAAGCATTTACATAATCCTGTGAATGCACTGAAAGAATGCAGAGTCGAATTGTTAATCGAATCGAATCAAATTTAATTGTGCATTGAATCGAATTGAATCGTTTTGAATTTGCAAAAATCGTTCTTGAATCAAATCGAAAACCTATGAATCGTAAATCAAATCGATTCGCTGTCTACCCAAAGATTCACAGCCCTATTAAAAATGAAACACAGACAACCATGAATATATGTATTTTAATTTACTATTGTTAGTGAAAGTGTAATCAAAATATAATTGTTTATCATATGTTCATGAGGTGATCAGTGCTGCTTTTGGAGGGGCATGAGTGCTTCTAAACAACAAGCATAAAGCCCTGTCTCAAGTCACTAGACTGCATAAGAATAGACTTGGGCACAACTGACCTTGAATTCTTTTTTGTTGAGGTTATAAATAGAGTTCCCTTGGTGTTGGATATCTTTAGAAACCTAAAGTAGGTTTGATAGTGCCACTCCTGCCTGGTCAGGGCTGTAGAGAGCCGTACAATGGAGCATGACCCACTTCCACAGCTCAAGGTTGGGATGTTTTTGGTTTTGTTTTGGTCTTTGTCCTGGGTTTCTCAAGGTGTTCTGGTGATCCTGGTAGGGCTGCACACTTGAAATAAACCAAAATCACAATAAATGTAAAGACTGTGATTTAATTAAATAAATATATGCACTGTGTGTTTCAGAAGAAAGCGTGGCACTGTGTTTTCATATATGAGTGACTCATGATCTGGTGTCTTCAGGGTCTAAGAGCAGCTTGGTTCACAGTAATTGCTGCTCCACACAAACTCATCTCTGAGTTTGGGTTGCTTATTATAACATAAAATCTTCCCAAACTAGTAAAGCTTGATGTTTACTTTTTTTTTAGCATTGTTGCCTTTTATTTTGATAGGACAGTAAGTTTTTGACAGCGAAGTGGGAGAGAGAGAAGGAGGTGTGATCAGAAAAGGTCCACGAGCTGGGACTTGAACTCGACACCCAAAGTGCAAGGCGCTATATGTGGCTCGGATATATGGATGCTCATGAGGTTTAATGTTTAAAAATGAAGACATTAAAACAGCCATAAATCACAAAAATTTGGGCCAAATTGTGCAATCCCTCCAACAACCATAGGAAGCTTTTTTTTTTTTAAATCACATTTTATCAGAAAAACCACCATTAGATTTTTGTCTTTAAATCCTGCAACCCCATTTTTGTGTGCAAGTGGCTTCACAAGTCAATAATAAGTGAAACAAAGTTATTAAGCAAGGTCATGTGCACTGTACTAAACAAATGTACTCTGTAGTCTTTCTAAAATTCTGCCTGTATGTGTTTGTCTCTCCACTTCTCCAACAGGCAAGCAAGCCAGCTGTTCAGGTCCCCCAACACTGACTCAGGGCTGTCTCCCAACTGCCCAAAAGAAACCGTGGACAGCAGAGCCTCAGGCCGAGTCACTGAAGCTGTACCTCTGCACCCTGCTGGTGCGGGAGCAAACTCTGAACCTCTGGTCAGTGGTTTGTCATCCCCTGCCAAAGAACAAGAGGTTCTCAGCACTTCTGACAAACCTCGAACACCTGTCCGACAGAGAGCTGTGTCACAGCAAACTAGTGTGGATATCAGCTCGACCACCAGCCCGTCCAGCAAAGTAAGAAAGTGTTGGTTATTTAGGATACATTTAATGATAAAGTGCTTTAACAGTTGTCATGTTATATTTTTTCTTTTTGTCTCTTTTGGTTTGTCAGAGAGCTGTGTCTCAGCAGACTAGTTTTGATCTGTCTGGACCGCATAACCTGTCTGGAAGGGTAAAAGATTTCACTAAATGTTTATAATGATTTATTACTTATTGTAAATATGTTAGCCACTAGGAAAAATCCTGCACCATGTCATAGATTGCAAGAAATTATTATTTAGTATGATTAAATATAAAGGGCTGTAACCTTTCAGATGTATCTTCAAGTTTTTTCTTACTCTTAAAGGGAGAACCAAGCACACCAACCAGAACCCATCCAGGCCCATCATTGCGCAGACATGTTCGCACCATCCAGGAAGTC
Organism: Spinibarbus caldwelli; assembly: GCA_039654775.1. NCBI lineage: Eukaryota > Metazoa > Chordata > Actinopteri > Cypriniformes > Cyprinidae > Spinibarbus > Spinibarbus caldwelli. The sequence continues at coordinate 30,135,166 of CM077220.1, read as the reverse complement.
CGAACAACCGTCACTCGCATCATTACAGATGTCTACTATGAAGATGGCAGAGAGGTTGACCGCAAGGTTACCAATGTAAGAAGTGTTGCCTTGGCTAGAACTACATGATTTTTGTTCATGTTGCTCTTTTTATGACATCTTGTGACAATTAATACTTTTGATTCAGGCATGAATAATTTAATCCTGTGACCAAAAGTGTCTGATAATTGGGACATTACTAGGTAGCAGTGTTGGGGGTAACAAGTTACATAATCAGATTACTTTTTCAAGTAACTAGTAAAGTAACACATTACTTTTTAATTTACAAGAAAATATCCAAGTTACTTTTTCAAATATATAATGCCAGTTACTTTGTTTTCCCATTTATTGACTGACAGCTCTCCTGTCCCCATGTTGAGAGAAATCAGGAGTAAGTGCAGATGTATTGTGTGGATTGTGTAAACATGATGGTTACTGTAGTTCTAGAATAAATGTGAACATGCTGAGGCTTATTCATTAGTCATCTCTGCCTGAGGCTTATTCATTACATTTTTGTTGTGAAAAGGCTTTTTACGTTTGCCAAAAACAGAAGTTTCTTATATTAAAAACAAACCAGCAAGCAAGCCCAGCCAAGATTTTAAAAAAGCAAAGCAAAATTAACATAACATTACTTTCCATAAAAAGTAACTAACGTAATTACTTTTTTAGAGAGTAATGCAATATTGTAATGTATTTCTTTTAAATGTAACTTTCCCCAACACTGCTAGATAGGATTTGGCTGGTCATGTCATCTCAATATGGTGGCCCCCGTGAGGCGACTAGGTGCCAGATTTACATAAATTGACCAGATTCAAGAAAAATAAATTGCAAGAATGTTCCTAAGTGCAATTTATGAAAAATTCTTAAAACATTCTCATATTTTCTTAAGAATGTCTATTTTTTTTCTCCTCATGAAGAAAATGTCAGGCTTTGGCTCAACATCCCAATGATTTCATTGAACTTTTGGGGATTTAAGACAAGTTTTATAAGTCATTTACAATGTTTTTTTAAGAACATTCTTTTCAGGAATTCACATTTCTCTTAAATACTCCACTTTAGTAAGCTACTGATATGGCTGGAATCTTCATTTTTTGTGAAGGGACATGACTTTAAAGGTATTTTAGAAGTGCCATTTATTTCCTCAGGTGTAAATGTTTTTAATGTGGAAAATATTACTTGGTGCACCTTCAATGGTTTTAGGTACAGATTAAGCTGATAAACAAACCTCTGCTGTATCTTTTCTCCAAGGAGTCAGAGGAACCCGTGGTGGATCGCTGCGTCGTAGACAGTGACATCTCACCCTCCCGCACAGGAAGCTCCATGACATCAGGAGACCTGGCTGACGTCAGTTCCCTCTCCTCGAAGGCCCCATCACACCACAGCTCCAGTGGGACAAGCAGCACGGGCCTGGGTCCTATCAGAATGCCAGATTTTCTAATGCCCCCCAGCCGAGGGCTCAAGTCTGGCCGGTGAGAAGTCTTCCTATCTCTGTTTCCATTACTAACACTCTGCGGTTAACACATGAGTCTCGGTTGTAGGGAAGTAGGCACTGTTGTATAGAATGTCTTGTATGCATGTTATTGTCAAAACGTTTCATTAGAGCATGTTCTCACCTTCTTGTTATTGGACACGGTATGATTTTACTATCTTCTCATGGCTGCTGCTCCCATACACATTTGGTCGAGGGCGTTTCAGCTGAGCGCATCCTCTCCTTGTGTGTGTTTGAACCCCAGGCGGGGGGGATGGCAGCAGCCGAGGAGTCACACTGTGGTGGTGGGGTCAGAGGTGACGGATGCACGGGGGTCTCGGGTCACCACTCAGCTGAGCCCCCGTGGCCGTGCCCGGCGAGGAAGGCCTCCTTCCCGCGGCCCGCTGTCCAGGTGAGGCGCTCCTGGATAGGCTGGCAGGGTCCAAGACACTCTTTGTATTAGATGCTAATTTATAGCCACTGTTTTTAATCATCTTGCATGACCCTTGTTCCTTGTTTCCCCAAACACTTAGTCATTAGTATTAACTCAAACGCTTCCCTTTGTAGCTCATGGATGAGCTCTCTTTTTGCATAATTAATGGTTGTTGTGATGCTTATTGTGTCACTTTTTTGTTTTTATTCACTCTCCATCACCTGCTAATACTGACTCTCAGAGGTGGCAGGACAGGACAGAGAGGTGGTGCCCATGGCCAGGGTGCATCATCCTCAGAAGAGGAGCACTTTGCCCAAAGGCATGTCCAAGCACCGGACAGCCCAGCAGAGCCCAGTGCTACAAGCCGCTCTGAATCTCTCAACACCACCTCCCCAGATAACAGCGCTGGGTCCAGCAGTTTTGTTGGGTTGCGTGTGCTGGCCAAGTGGTCATCCAACTCGTATTTCTATTCTGGGAGTATCACTCGAGACCTGGGAGAGAACCGTTTCCGCCTTCTGTTCGATGACAACCAGGAGTGTGAAGTACAAGGAAAAGACATCTTGCTCTGTGACCCCATTCCTGTAGAGACGGAAGTCACTGCCTTAACCGAGGAGGAGTACTTTAATATAGGTAAGCAGGACCAAAAAAACATTACTAGGGATATGACGATACACCCTGAGCCATTTGAAAATCAATACAAATATGTGATGATGGGTGGGAGTTTATATGAATGTATCTCTGAGGGGAACTGACTGTCTTTAGAAAAGTTTAGATGGTATTTTCTTTTCCTCTTGCCTCTGTAGAATGCATATTACAGTAGTGCTTTGTCTCTTCCTGTCTGACTTTCTATTGTTCTATTATATGTGTATATATCTTTGTCTGTCTGTCTTTCTGTCTTTGTGTATAAATCTTTTGCCCTTCTGTGTATGTATACCTTTCTGCCTGTTTGTCTTTTGACTATATATATCTTTCTGTCTGTCATTCTATGTTTGTCTGTCTGCCTGTTGTTCAGTCCATCTTTGCCTATCTTTATATGTACAGTATCTGTCTTTCTGTTGTTCTATCTACCTTTGTCTACTTCTGTCTTTTGAAAACGTGCATAATCCATGATGTTTTTACCATTATGGTCTAATGATTATTTAGTTATTTTGTATCAAAATTCAGAAATAACCCATTTTTTTATTTAAACATTTAAACAAGTAATTATTTTTGAGAAAAAAAATGTGGGGAAAAAAACCTGATTCTGTGTCTCTGGTATTCAGGTGTGGTGAAGGGTCATAAGACTCAAGGCTCTGAGTTCCTTTACTGTGTGGAGAAAGATGGTCAGAGTAATTGGTACAGCAGAACGTCTGTGATTCTCAGCATGGAGCAAGGCAACCGCCTGAGGGAGCAGTATGGACTGGGACCCTTTGAACCATCCACACCCCAAACCATGGCCTCTGATATCAGCCTTGGTGAGCCTTCATTTGACCTGTTCAAACCTGTGAAAGTGGAAACAAGTTCTGGATCCAGGCAAACTATGGAAACAAACATCTATAATTTAATGAAGCTTAAAGGGGTCCTATTATGCTTTTTCGCTTTTTGAATTTTAGTCAGTGTGTAGTGTGTATGTTTGGGCATAAAAAGATCTACAGAGTTACAAACCTCAAAGTCCACTCCAAAGGGAGATATTTAGTTTCTAAAAAATCCCTTTTCAAGAACTACAACGAACGGCTCGTTTGGACTACAGCGTTGTTTTCCGGTGTTTGTGATGTCACAAGGCAATAAATCCCGCCTCCGGAAATTCGAATGGTTGGGGGGGAGGGGGGGGGAGGGGGGGTTGAGGTCGTGGTTAGAAAGCTTGAGTGCATCAGACAAGAGGATGAAGAAGAAGAAGTGCTGCAGTAGTGTCAAGTTTTTGCAAGTTATTACACATGCATCTGAATAATTATGTATGTAGATATGTATGTTACAATTATGAAAACGTTTTTATAAATTGCTGACAGTACTGGACAATGCTGTAATCTGCAGAATTTACACTTCAGTTATGAGACTAGTGTTACCCATACATTGATTTATTTGTGGCGCCTGCCGCAAATAGATTTTCCAAAAGGCTTTGACTTCATTGAATAAACATGAGCACTGCACGTTTAAAAATCGAAACCCGATGCGGGTGTTTTTATATCACTGTATTTCTGAAGGAAACCGACTGTCTTCAGAAAATTTTGGATGTCATTTTCATTTCATCTTGCATGTAATGTCTGATAAAGCAGCGTTTGTGAGTGGAGCTCTGCTTTGTGTACAGCGTTACCGGGGAAACCTCGCTCTCTCCCGCTCCAACAGCGCCTCCTGCTGGCAGAGAATGAATTTGAATATATATGCCGCCACAAATAAAGCGTCTGTGCGAAACACTAGACTTTGGTATAAATAAATTCAACTGTATAACAGTTTCACTGCAATTCATGTTAGAATTAAAGAACGATAAGCATAATACATATTACCGTTGCACTTATCTGTACATGGTAAATGCAGTTATTTTAAGCAGTTGTTAACACATAACCAATAATAATACACCTAAAATGTAAAAACATACAATGTACTCCACTTTCCTGCGGCGCTCCAGATTTAAATTTATGCTCTTTTAATTATGATACGAGGTCATGTTGTGACGTATCGATCTGCCGTTGGTCACACAGTATCACGTGATGCGAATTCACTGGCCAGAGTTCACCAAGCTTGAACTTTGGAACGCAGCGAAATGCGGAAACTTTTCACACGGGCTTGCGTTTACAGTCTGATGCATTCGCATGCGCATGAATGGAAGTCAATGGAACGAAAAGTGCAGTGTGACCGCGCCTTAATACGTCTTGCAATATCCGTGCGCGCAAAGGTTCTGCGCGATCCTCTTGTTCAATATTCTCGGGTTTGAATCCGGCTCAAATTAATATGCCAATATTGACGCCATCCTTAACTATACCAGAGCAGACGGAACTTGCTGCTTTGGCAAGTTCTGAAAGGAAGTACTGAAACTCTGTCTAAGCTGTTCGCCAATCACAACGCACTGGGACAGCTAACCAATCACAACACATTTCGTTTTTCGGAAGGCGGGCCTTCATCAAACCCGGAACTAATCGAGCCGTTTGTGCCAGACTGGGGAGGAAGGGATTGTAATAATGTAAATTATGTGAAAAATAATGCGATTTTCGAACCACCAAGCATGAGAGCATGTTCTAGTACACCCCCAAAACAAAATCAAGACTTTGTAAAAGAGCATAATAGGACCCCTTTAAAATGTACATGATGCTTGCACAAATTTGGATTTCATTAGAATAGTAATGGCCTCTGCTTTTTAATTTAAAGGGATAGTTCACCCAAAAATTAAAATTCTGTCATTAATTACTCACCCTCATGTCGTTCCAAACCCTTAAGACCTTTGTTCATCTTCAGAACACAAATTAAGGCCCTGTCTACACTAGTGTGTAAGCGTAGCAAAAGTTATGTTTTAAAATGAAAACGCACTAGTTTAAATGGGGCCTAAAGTGCCCCTATTATGGATTTTTGAAAATTACCTTTCATGCAGTGTATCACAGCTCTAAGTGAATGAAAACATCCTGCAAAGTTTTAAATCTAAAAGTGCACCGTGTATAAACTTATTTTCTCTCAAAAGAAAGAGTTGACTCTGAATCATTGAAACGAGTTTTTTTTAAAACGAATCCCAAGCCGTTTCATGTTGATGTCAACATAAAACAGCATATTGCCCGCCCACTAGTTGGTCTTTTCGCGTTGGTCTGAATGAAAATACAAATTCATTCTTTGCCGCTAGATGCCACAGTAAAATAGCTGTTTCCACGATAACAGCTGTAAACAAAGCAGCACTGCCCTCACAAACGCTGCTTTTATTATGAAATAGAAATAAAAATCGACCAATCGGACCAATCGCCGCAGCGTTAGCGTCACGCAAAAGAGGGGTTTGGAAAAATGAATCGTTAAACAAATCGTTTGGGAGTCGTTGAGCAAGTAAGGTAAAAATAAATGAATTATAAAGACAATGAAAGTGTTTTTTGACCTTGCATGCATGTCATCCTGTTGTTGGGGACTCCCAAAACCAAAATATGAACCTTTCATAATCCATAATAGGGGCACTGATTCAAGAAGGGGGTCTCAAAAATGGCCAAAAATATTATTTTTACTATAATATAAAGTCATTATTTTTGTTTTCTCTGCGCACAAAAAGTTTTCTCGCAGCTTCATAAATGTACGGTTGAACCACTGATGTCACATGGACGTTTTTAACGATGTCCTTACTAACTCTCGGAAACTCTTGGATTTCATCAAACATATCTTAAATATTTTTTACTGTACAAATAAATGCAGCTTTGCTGAGCATATGAGAATTTTTTTAGAAACATTATAAGGTATTACAGATCCCAATTTTAACACTATGTGTGAAATGTTATAATAAATGTATTAATAGAGCTGTTGTAATTATTATTATAATTATGATTGTCTTTTTTATTTTATTTTAAAAATTCATAATTTTACTGAGCAACTGATGAGTAACAGTTTCACTGCAGCTCTCGGATTTCATCAAATTTCTTTGTGTTCTGAAGATGAACGAAGGTCTTAAGGGTTTGGAACCACATGAGATTAATTAATGACAGAATTTTAATTTTGGGTTAAAATATTTCTTTAATGGTGTAAAGAATCTACCAGCAGAGGCTAACTAGCCTTCTTTGTCACAAGTTGAAATGGCACTAGTTTTGTCACAGTTTGCGTCACTGTGTTATTTTGTCCTCAGATAACCTGGTAGAAGGAAAGCGGAGACGCAGAGGAAACTCCAGTGGAGCAGGCACCCCTACACGCAGCTCCAGCAACAGCCCAAGAAACCCAGGGCCTTCTGGGAAACGAAAGCTCATCAGTGGTGCGGAGGATGAGAGGACTCCTGCAAAGAGAGGACGCAGGGGGGGAGGGGCCAGAGTGGGTACGGTGCCCCTTGCTGACAAACTTTATTAATTCAACAATATGGACCAAAGCATTTGCTCAATTTTAGAAGAATGTTTTATCATATGCCTGATTTTATTGACTAATTTGGTCTTTTATTGTTCTGTGTTTTTAACAACATTTTATTCATTTTAGTGGCTATGAAATTATGTTTTACGTTTATCTGTAAGTGTATTTTAAAATGAACTCGGACATATGAATGATAAACAGAATGAGTGCCTTTCTCCCCAGTGTTTCCATTGTTGTATGTAACTGTCTGATTTTACAATATAAAACATCTGAAAAACCACCCGAAGGTGTGAATAAATACTGCTTTTGATACAACTAAATGCAGTGCAGATCTCCAGCTCTAAACAGCAACTGGTATGTGGCATGACATGCTTTTTCTTTTGTGTGGGTGAGCACCCAACAGGGTAGATGGGAGTGGTGCCTGTGTTTAATTCCTCACAGTTCATTATACTTTATGGGCTCTTTGGGACACAACCAGTCTTTGATTCAAAATAGTGTTTAGTTATGCCATACTTATTTTCTTTTTGTTTCATTTGAACAGGACAGCGTATTGCTGCTTGCAACACGTCTGGGAGTGGAGCAGACCTGCCCCCTGACCCCAATGACCTGGTGGCAACACATGGACCTCTGCCGGAAAACTCCTCTCTCTTTATGGGGTTTGTCTTCATGCTCACAGCATCCTCTGAAAATGACAGAGACTCCAACCACCAGCCCAGTGATGAGGATGATGGTGAGGGCTAGAACAAAATAAACACTACATCATACGAAGCAATGAATTTAAGCCAGCTAAATTGCTGTTTATTATGTTCTGTGGAATGTGAAAAAAATTGTGTAATTATTTAATAATACTCTTATTTATCAAGGAGACATTTAATAGATCAAAAGTGACAGTAAAGACATTTATAATGTTGCAAAAGATTTACATTTCAAATAAATGCTGTTCTTTTGAATTTTCTATTCTTCGGTGAGTCCTGAAAAAATGTTTTCACAAAAATATTAAGCAACTGTTTTTAACATTAATTAAGAAATCTTTCTTGAGCATGAAATCAGCATATTAGAATGATTTCTAAAGAATCATGTGTCACTGAAGACTGGAGTAACAACTGCTAAAAATTCAGCTTCGCATCACAGGAATAAATTACATTTTAAATTGTATTAGGACAGTTATTTCAAATTGTAATAATTTTTTGCAATTCTTCTTCCATTTTTTTTACTAAAAAGTATAAATAATTGCACCCTTGGAAAGCATAAGACTTGGAAGAATTGTGTAATGTTTGTATGTGACTTCTAAAATGCTATTTCTCTCTCGTTAGAGTATGTTCAGAGAGCGCCATACAACAAACACTATACACAGAGGCAGCTAGAGGCAGGAGGAGGAATGATCCTGCTTGAATTTAATGAAGAACAGGTGAGCTTATATTCAGCACGACTCCCTTCTGTCCTGCAAGAGTTGTACAGCATACTTTTTGCTGTGAGTGCATGTTTTATATATGTGTGTTCTGCATCATCAGTGTAAAGCAGCCTATCAGAGCTTGCTGATTGCCGACCAGCACTGTCGGACCAGGAAGTACCTGCTGTGTGTGGCAGGTGGAGTTCCCTGCGTGTCTCAGATGTGGGTGAGGGATTGCTGCCAGGAGAAGAAGCTGCTCAACTACAGGAACTACCTACTTCCTGCCGGTCTGGGGCCAGAGGGACGCATTGTGGAGTGGTAAGAGCTTCTCTTGTTTTGACATGATTCATTTTCTCATGTAAAATTAAAAGAGAAAAAAAGTCAGATCCAGTCTTTACGACTGACTGTCAGTAAGCAATCCATTTGTATGTAGTAAACATCCGGTGTATCTACACTAGCTGCTGTGTTAATGAGTTCAGTCTCTGCCTGATGCCAGGAGACTTGAGTAACTGTGATAGTGCAAAGAGAGTACTGAAAACTGAACATTTTTAGAACTGAATCAAGCCTGTACTGTTTTATACATTTTTGAACTGCTGTCAGTATTAAATAAAAATTTAAACATTTTCACTGCCTGTCTGAACAGTCTTGGAAGCTTGAGTTCTCTTTTTTGAATACGTATTTTTTTCCTCTGTCCTCAGGCATTCTCGCTGTAACCCTTTCAAAGCTCTGGAGGTGGTGCTCATATCTGAAGATCGTGTGGATTTATGGACCTCTTTGCTTTCCATGGGTGGTGCAGCAAAAGTTCATCACCATAAAGAAAACGAAGACCTTTCTGGTGGGTAATAGAACACTTAGTTCAATGGAAAAACATATTGAGCTAGCGCAAATAACTGGTGACAAAGTGCTTCGAAAACAATGTGAAATAATGTGATGTGAATTTTTGACAGACATTCCAAACGTGAAGTTTGACCTGGCAGTGACATCATCTGCATGTCCGTCTGAGGAACTGAAACGTGTGGCCCCGGACATGCCTGTTGTCTCTCTGGAGTGGCTGATTCAGAGCTTGATCTGTGGAAAGTGCCTCAGCTATGACAGCAACTCTGAATTCGGTCACAACCCTTCCACATAAACCATCATTCCTCTGGTGTCTTTTAAACGTCCTCTGTGTTTTAGTGCATGCGTTTTACTGTACATAGTTTTTATGAAATAAAGAAAAAATGTGATTGTTTCACTTGTCTGTTTTATTTCATAAAGCATTTGGTATTTACAAATTTTAAGTGTTCACGTTCAAGGAATAAATTTACTTCTTTAAAATGGCTTGGTTTAAGAGATGAGAGTACAGAAAAAGCAGGACACAAATTGTGACAATGACAAGAGTCCTGTCTTACAATAATTTAAATATACAAATCAACACACTTATTGTATTAGGCATGCTTTCATGAGCTGAAATGCACCATTGTGTGAATTTTGCCTCAGATCTTCAGGTGCTGCATTATAGCCCAAAACTGTAGGATAACAAACAACATGAGTTACATTTTTACATGAATCAGCTTAATTATACACAGCATTACTCATGCCTACCTTCCCAGCGTGCCTCCTGCCTGTGTGTAGTATTTGTTGTAGTCGAGTCGTAACAGCAGCTGTGCCAAGTCAGAGTTTATCTGGTGGTTACGCACACTGGAAAGAATCTTGAAGAGCAGGAATGACTGACGACTAAAACCCTGAGAAGTAATACACACACACTCACAAAAATCATACTTTGGTAAATCATGAGATATAAAGGTTGAAATTGAGATAAAAAGCTGACCTTTTTGCTTGACACCTTATAATTATGTATTATGACATAAGTCTTGATTTTAAAATTATTCCAAAGCCAAGATTGTATTTATGGAAGCCCATTTCATATCAAAATACTTTGTAAATCATACTTATGACATGAAAACTATATTTTGACTTTTTATGTCATAATTATGATTTAATGCCATAATTAACGACTTTAGTATCTTACTTTCAATTGCCATGATTGACAGACATTAACAGTCGTATCTCAATTTCAACTTACTTGTCATAATTTAGACTTTTTAACTTAGTATCTCCTAATTTCAAAAGTCATAACTGACTTCTCATAATTTTGGCTTTTATAGCATAATTATGACTGTCATAATTGACTTTTCACTTAGTTGCTCAGTTTTTACTTTCATAATGAACTCATAATTCAAAATTTTGTCATGATTATGACTTTCTCAATTTTATGTCTTAATCATAACTTTTTATGTATAAATTTTGATTCCCCCCCCCTCATGAGGTAGAAATGGGCTTCCGTATATACAATCTTGCATTTGGAATAATTCCGAAATCAATTCACACAAGCAAAGCTACCTTCACAAGAATATCCAGCTGGGCTGCTCCTCTTTCATCCAGAGGCCCAAGATTCTGACTGACCAGGGAACAAAAGTTGTGACAGAGGTCCAGAATCTCATTCAAACAGTGAAACACCTGAGAAAGAAACAAGATTCAACCAAAAGCAGAACATAGCCTGGGTTACTGACATAAAGAGAAGTTTGTTATGGACACTCACAGGCTTGAGCAGAATGAAAGATTGTGCAAGGAGATTGCTGAGGAAATGGTCATGGGCCAATCGAATGCTCTCAAAGTCTCGTGTGGCGTTGATCTGTTGTAAGAGCTGCGAAAACTGGGACTCCAGAACATCCACCTGAAGAGCAATGGAGGAAACGCCTAAAATATATTCAGTGTGTGTAGTATGCAAATTGAGAGGCAGCCAAATAGATGATTCAAGTTGTAACCTGAAGGTAATACTGAAGGTTGTCCACTAGGAAGGCCATGTGGTTGCGGAGTCTCCATTTAACGGCATCCGTCTGGTTTGATTTGAGATGTTTGCGCTGCATCTGCAAGGCCCAGCAGTGCTGCAGCTCAGACTGGACTCGACGCACACTCAACAGGTAACGGAACACTACGTTATACCTGAAATCAAGAAAGGGTTCACTTCATATAAGCTGCTGTGCTGGTGTTCATACTGTTTGTTAAATTGCTAATATAACCTACTTCTCCAACACAGCAGGAGTGAAAAGAATATGCAGGGGCCATTGAACCTTGTAAGCCAATCCCAGCGCTGCCCAGCCAGTAGGCGGAGCCTCACGAGGAGAAGTTTCCTGTGGTGGAGTGGTGCCCTCTCGGTTCCCAGAAGCCTCTGCAAGCATAATTATCCAATTCTGTGAAGTATTTAATAAGTGGAAAGGGTTGGTGAAGGATAAACATGCTATTCAGCATGCAACACCTTTGCTTTCTTTCCCTTGGTAGTCTATGGTGAGATGCAGGAGGGGCAAAAGATTGTCATCGTCTAGCAGCACTTTATGAGCTGCTTGCTGAAATGCCACATTGACATCTGAAACAAATGGAGCAAATTCAGAGAAATTATGAAGAGGAAAGAAGAATTTGAAGAGGGTGACCTCATGGTTTATAAGAAAAGTCTCTTAATACCATGTTCAGTAACGGCAGATGGTGGAGTTTTCAGCATATGTTGAGCAAGGTCAATGAAGACCTGGTACAGTTCACCTCGCCCCAACAAGTAGAAGTCCTTTATGATCTAAAACAACAACAAAACATTCATTGTAAAAGCAAAAGTGCACCAGCAAAAGCATGTCATTAACAAACTGCTCTTTATTTACCTTCAGCTGCCCCAAAAGATCAGATTCTTCAACCATCAAAGTCCATAAGTGCTGCAGAAAAAAAAAAAAGAAAAGACAAACACCATTGCATCTAGACTTCTGGTCGTGCTGTTAGTGTGGGTGAATCTCATGAAAACAAGCTCATATTTTAGCTTGAAAAAAAAGTATATACCATTTCCATAAAAATTCCTTTAGATTTAGACTTTTCCTTGATCTTTTTTTGAGACTTTATTCATTTCCATGGGCTTTCTAGTAGTGAAATCAGAATTCTATTTATTCCTGACATTTCCACATTTTCCATGACTGTGGAAGCCCTGCCATTGATCTTATCTTTTAAATTCTCATTACTAATATAATACAACACAATATTTCAAAACATCTTAAATTTTAAATCTTAAAATTTAATGTTTAATAAATGCATTAAACATTAAATCATTTATTAATATTTGTTCATGTTAATTTAATCAATTATTAAGTAAGGAAAAAATACTATGGAGGTCAATGGCTACCATGAACTGTTTGGTTACCAACATTCTTCATAATATCTTCTTTTGTGTTCAACAGATGAAAGAAACTCATACAGGTTTGGAAGTGGAGGGGTTAGGGTTAGGTTTTTGGGTGAACTATCCCTTTAATACATTATTAAAATCAAACGTTTTATCTATTAATATTGTTCAATGAATCTGAGCTAACAAGACCTAAAAGTGAACAGCTGTATTTTTACAAACGAATGTTAAGAAAGATTAAGAAATGCTGTAAATAAATAAATATTAATATTTACTAAAGGGACCTTATTGTAAAGTGTAATTTTTCCTTTTTTTCACATTACAGTAATATGAATAGGGGACACATTGAGATGTTTGAGACATGTTTCGTGGGATTCACCTTTGAATACCAATTGAGTTACAGGACAAACCTCAGCAACTGTGCTCCGAATGCCATCCACGAGATTCTCAAAGTCCACCAGACTAAAGAGAGGCTGCTGTTTGAGTCTGTGGAGCTCTGCTGCAAACATGTCCTCCTGGTGCTTCAGTATAGATCCTGAGCAACCACATGAGGGCAGCGTTACGAAACGAAACCATCACAACACACCTGAACAATGCTCTTCCACTCACCAGCTCGGGATGGGCTCTGGTTGTGATTTTCAAACATTTGCACCGACTCCCCAACAAAGAGGATTTTTTCAGCTACTCGAACAGGTATGTATGAGGGAAGCATCTCCACACGCAAGGAGAACTGCTGCAGGGATGGAGCGAGCATGTTCTCTTCCTCAATCAGTCTCTATAGAGGAACAGTAATGAACAGAAGACAATTTAAACCTAGAAAATGAATAAATTATAATAATAATAATTCACAGCCAGTAACTGCAGTAAACTGCCAAATTTCAGTGAATGTACAAGCAGACAGAGTTTGGCTGTTTAGCATTCTCTGGCATGTAACTACACCATTCTGCTTTCTCCATTGATGGCCATTCAAAGGCAGCAGTGTATTTATTTACTTTTTTATGTATGTATTTATTTTGTATTCAGAAAAAGTATGTTGAAAAAAGTATTTTTATTTTTGTAAAAAATAAACATTATTAAAGAAAACTAAATATAAATATAAAGTAAAATATATAAAATTACATTGTTGAGATAAAATCTGAAGTTTTTCTAGGGACCAATTTATTTTTGGAGGCATTCTGAAAGTGTAAATTGGTTTTATTTCATATATTTTTAGGCCTTGAAAACTTCAGCATTTGTAATGAACTTTAAAGAAATCAGCAATATTTTGCATCCAGAAAAAGTTTGTTGATGAATTTATGAAGTTAGATTACGGTTGTATAATTTACAGGGATTTTTTGTAGAGATTTTTTTTTAAATTAAATAAAATAATATAATAAATTTATTTATTTAAAATAAATAAATTTTATTTAAAAAAAAAAAAAAAAGCACTGCCAAGATAAAATCCATCTTTGTGTTACAGCCATTGAAAATATTCACAGGGCAAGTGAAAAATTTAAACTACTGGGCTGGTTGAAAAAAACAAAACAAAAAAAACTTTATTGTTGAGCCTTGGACCTCTTTGTTTACATATACACATAAACACACATAAACATTAAGAGACTAAGAAATCACTCCAGACACATGACCCAGCCTGCCCTGAAACAGAACTTTAGATATTTAGTCGCTCACCAAATCCTGCAGCTCACGGAGCTGTTTTCCACTCAGCCCTCCGATACCCAGGTCCTCCTCCTCTTCCTCCTGTGCAGCTGTGGCTCCGCCCGCGCTGGGGCCCTGCTTGACAAAGAACTCCTCACTCTGATCCAGCAGCAACCCGTGCAGCATCCACGCAGCCAGCTGCTTATACATTACGCCATGGCAGACTGCAAGAATCCTGCAAAACAGACACTACCATTAGAGCAGTAAAAATAGAATTCTGTGTCTTACATTCGACCGCCACGTGCATTAGGGGTTTTTAGTTGGGTTTTTGAGAGCTCACTTCTCTAAGGCCATCCTGACAGGAGGCAGTCCTCCACAGCTGTGCTTGTACACAGTCTCTAGGATCTGGCAGCCATGAATCTGTTGAAACAAGAAAGTTTCAGAAAGGTTATTATTTTCAACCATGCACTCTTCTAATCATTTACTGCAAACCAGTGGCACCCATCAAGCTACCGACCTTCTGAGACTTGATTGTCTCCACAACAACCATCACAGAGGGGAAGAGTAGCTGAAACTAAACAACAGAATAAACAGAGGGGTTGAAAACTTAGTGTTCATATGAAAAATCCAAGACTTAGAAAGTTTGGGATCAGTAAGATTTTTAATGTTCAAATAAGTTTCTTATGCTCATAAAGGCTATATATTATTGCAATTTAAAATAACAGTTTTATATTTTAATATACTTTAAAATATAATTTGTTCCTGTGATCAAAGCTGAATTTTAAGCATCATAAGTTTTCAGTGTCACATGATCCTTCTAAATTGCTGATTTATAATCAATGTTGGAAACAGTTGTGCTGCTTAATATTTTTTGGGACCCGTGATACTTTTTTCAGGATTCTTTTATAAATAAAAAGTTAAAAAAAGAACAGTGTTTACTCAAAATAGAAATTTTGTGTTAAAATATACACTACTATTCAAACGTTTGGGGTCAGTAAGTTTTTTTCTTTCTTTTTTATTCAGCAAGGATGTGTTAAATGGATAAAAAGTGATAGTAAAGACTATTTACTAGTCTTGCTGTTATTTTTAACTTTATTCATCAAAAAAATCAAAGAGAAAACGTATCGCAGGTTCCAAAAAAATAAAAATAAAAATAAAAATTAAGTAGCACAACAGTTTCAACACTGATAATAAATCAGCATATTAGAATGATTTCTGAAGGATCGTGTGACACTGGAGACTGGAGTAATGGCTGATGAAATTCAACACAGAAATAAACTATATTTTAAATTCTATTAATAAAAGAAACTAATATTAGAAACTGCAATAATATGTCACAATATTACTGTTTTTTTCTGTATTTTTGATCAAATAACAACAGCCTTGATGAGCATAACAGACTCCATTAAAAAGCATAAAAAATCTGATCCCAAATTTTGAATGGCAGTGAATGGTAAAATGATATAAATTAAATGAATATTCTTAAAATAATATACAACCATATACACACAACTGTTCAAAAGTTTGAGGTCGGTAAGACTTTTATAATGCTTTTAAAAGAAGTTTCTTATGTTCACCAAGGTTGCACTTACACACGTGGTCAGAATTGTTGGTACCCATGGTAAATATGATCAAAGAAGGCTGTGAAAATAAATCTATTTAAAAAAAAAAATTAAAAAAATTAAAAAAAAA
This sequence comes from Spinibarbus caldwelli, assembly GCA_039654775.1. Taxonomy (NCBI): domain Eukaryota; kingdom Metazoa; phylum Chordata; class Actinopteri; order Cypriniformes; family Cyprinidae; genus Spinibarbus; species Spinibarbus caldwelli. Next base: position 30,119,349 of record CM077220.1, on the reverse strand, counting down.
AAAAATCACAAAAATCTAACCTTTCATTGGAGCATAAGAATTTTAAATGGGGGGAAATATCATTATGAAATAAATATTTTTCTCTAATACACATAGGACACAATAAATAGTATCATTTTATTCAATACTTTTAATATTTTTTGAAACCTCCATTTGCCAGTTTAACAGCTCTAAATTTTCTCCTTTAATGCCTGATGAGGTTAGAGAACACCTGACAAGAGATCAGAGACCATTCCTTCATCCAGAATCACTCCAGACCCTTTAGATTCACAGCTCCATGATGGTGCTTCTTCTCTTCAGTTCACCCCACTCATTTTCTACAGGGTTCAGATCAGAGGACTGGAATGGCCACAGCAGAAGCTTGGTTTTGTGCTCAGTGACCCATTTTTGTGTTGTTTTTAAGGTTTGTTTTTGGATTATTGTACAGTTGGAAGATCCAAACATATCCCATTATAAGATTTCTAACAGAGTCAGTCACTTAATGATTTTTTATCTGTTGGTATTTGTTCGAATCCATGATGCCAGGTGTCTAAACAAGATGTCCAGGACCTCCAGCAGAAATATAGGCCCACAACATCAAAAATACAGCAGTATATTTCATTGTACACATGGGGTACTTTTTATCCCTGTGTTCACCAAACCCATCTTGAATGTTTGCTGCTAAAAAAGCTCATTTATTTTTGTTTCATCTGACCATAGAAGCCAGTCCCATTTGAAGTTCCAGTGGTGTCTGATAACTGAATATGCTTGAGTTTGTTTTTGGATGAGCTAGGAGAATTTTTCTTGAAACCCTCCCAAACAACATGTGGTGATGTAGGTGCTGTTTGACAATTTTTTTAAGGTTTTCTGACCCCGAGACTCAACTATTTTCTGCAATTCTCCAGCTGTGGTCCATGGAGAGTCTTTAGCCACTCAAACTCTCCTTCTCACCGTGCATTAGGACGATATAGACACACGTCCTCTTCCAGGCAGTTTTGTAACATGTTATGTTGATTGTAAATTCTTAATTATTGCCCTGATGGTGGAAATGGGAATTTTCACTGCTCTAGCTCTTTTCTTAAAGCCTCTTCACTAATTTGTGAAGCTCAATTATCTTTTGCTGCACATCAGAAATATCTTATTTGGTTTTTCTCATTGTGACGTATGATTAAGGGAATTTAGGCTTTGTTTTCTCTCCTATTTATATTTCTGTGAAACAGGAAGCCATGGCTGGATAATTTCATGTTCATAATCACTCAAAATTGTGAATATGACTGGGAATATACTTCAGAGATATTTTACTCATAAGAATTTCTAGGGGTACCAATAATTGTGCCCAACGTGTATTTGAGAAAAAAAAAAAAACATTTATTTCATAATGAGATTTTCCCCCGTTTTCAACTGTTTTGGTTCAATGAAAGGTTAGATTTTTGTGATTTGTTTTAAATAAAAGATCAAAAGGATTAATAATGCAGGTTTATTTTCACAGCCTTCTTTGATCATATTTACCATGGGTACTAACAATTCTGACCACGTGTGTATTTGATAAAATATACAGTAAGAACGTAATATTGTGAAATATTATTACAATTTAAAATAACCGATTTCTATTTTAATATTTTTATTTGCCTGCGATGGCAAAGCCGCAGTCATCAATCCAGTCTTCAGTGAAGTCATAAAAAAAAATCATTCTAAATTAGAAATCATTCTAATATGCTGATTTGGCACTCAAGAAACATTTCTTATTATTATCAAATTTTGAAAACAGCTGAGCTGCTTCACAGTATTTTGGAAACCATGGTATTTAAAAAAAAATTAATAAAAATCTTATGTAACATTATAAATGTCTTTAGTGTGAGTTTTGATCAATTTAATGCATACTTGCTGAATAAAAGCATTAATTTCTTAAAAAAAATGACTGGTCCTAAACTTTTAAACAGTAGGGTAAATAGCTCAATTAGATAATTCAGAATAATTCAGTGGAATGGATGTATAGGTGAAACTTATAAACAGTTTGATTTACCTGTTCCAGCATGTAGTTTACATGAGAAATAGAGAGGTGTGGATCACCAAGAAACTGTAGGGAAAATTTAAAGTTTTTAAATATTCAAAATGTTTAATATAATCTTAAAATAAAAGCACCATAAGGACTTCAAATGTAAAACCTCTTTTTCAAGGTCCAATAAAGCCTGCCGATAGGGCTGCAGCATAGAGTTGAGCCCAGTGCAGAACGCCCGCAGGTAAATGCCATGAAGCCCAGTCTGACTCGGCTGGCTGGAGTAATGCTCCTGTGAGACATGAAGAAGACTTGATCTGATCACGTCCTTCACACACAATGCCTGCAGAATACCCTCAGATTACCTGCTGGTGGACATGACCCGTGTGTTGCTCTATGAACTCTGTGAAGCGCACATAGTCAGTGCCCATTTTACAGAGCCGGTTGAGGACACTGGTTTCACTGGGGTGGAGGAACGGAAGGTCCTGGGACACCTGTGATCAGCAACACTTCATTTTCATTATACTGGCATGCATACCACCACTAACATAGTACCACAGCATTATTTTCATGGACATGGTGTGTTTTTTTTTTTTTTTTTTTTTTGAAGTTATCAGTTTTTGGGCATGCATCTTGAAAATACCTTTTATGCACTGTTATATAATGATATTCTCTGAAGTACCATGTAACTATCACTGCCACAGTAGGAGATTTAAAAATAAATAAACATATAAATGTATTAATAAAATAAAAATACTGCATGTTAGATAAACATTATTGTCGTACTTCCTTACAGCCATAATTGCAATTGATCTAGCCTATTATACAGGTATACACACAAACATAACGTTACAACACTAACAGAGTAACGTTACATACAATACCTGCAATCCATTCCGTTTATTCCAGGTAAATATTGTCCCAGGGTATCCACTCAGGGCCAGCAGCAGCTCATGGATCATTTTATCAGTGCTGTTAGTCAGATAGCGTATCCGAATGAAACACACGATAATAAAAATACAGGTAAGCGCTCATCATTAATATTTTCGCACCGCCTAAACCCCGGTCGCATGTTGATGACGCAGATCCCGAGCGCGACAGCGGAAGTACTAAACCAGCTCCACTCACATTTAATATCATATTTTGTGTTTTTTTTTAAACCACATACAGCTGATGAGGACTCATCTGCAGAGAATATATGTAGAGGTAAACAGGATCTACTTTCTCTTAACGATCTGTTGTGGAGTTTTTTGTTTGATTTATATTACATATTTTGATTGCACTTATAGCGACTGATTGGGCTCAGTGAAGTTGAGATTAGAGTTATGTAAATCCCTGCAAAGTGCCTACTAATGTTGAACTGTTTGTTTGTCTGTCGCTGGGGAACATGCCTAGAATTACAGCCCTCGGGCCCTGAACCTGTTTTCTTTTTGATGGAGTTCTCAAACTAACTTTTGATTGTTTGTCATGTTAGCAGTGATGGCGGCGGGGAGAGGAGGAGAGATGGTGTCTGAGTTCCTCCGTCAGAATCCGCAGATGGAGAACTGGGTGGAGTCCTTAAGAGGACCCTGTGAGACAAACAAACAGTGGCATGCTAGAAGAGAGTTTGTCCTGCGCAATATGGAGGTCTTTCCTACCATCCAACCTGGGGTCCCAAGTCCTAGTTTGGACAAACTTCTGTCTCTGTCCATGGTTTGGGCCAACCACGTGTTTTTGGGCTGTCGGTAATTGTCTTTTTTGGATTTTTTTTTCATAAGCACAAAATGAATTTCTAATTTCAGTTGTTAGTGGGTCAATGAATCTATTTATTTTGAAAGTTTGGGGTCGGTAAGTTTTTTTTTTTTAAGAAATACTTTTACTCGGCAAAAACACATTAAATATTTTATATATTTTCAATTCTCTTTGAATACATTCTTCAAAGAATCTTGATTTTTATTTTTTATTTTTCACAGTTTTCACAACTGTTTTCAACATTGATAGTAAAAATTAGAAGTCATGGCTGCTGAAAAATCAGCTTTCTCATCACAGCATTAAATTAAATTTTATATATATATAAATATATTAAAATGCAAATTTAAATTACTTTAAGTTAAATTAAAGTTATTTCAAATTTAAATAAAATGACTTGAATACACTTTTATTTTAATGTCTAGTATTAAAGTTAATATTGTAGTATTCTCTGATTCTTGAGAAGTGGGATAAAACAGGGTGCCATATTAAAAAACAAAACCTTGTACTCAGAGAAATGAAACTACATTTATGTATCTTATATGTACTAAGCTACTGAGCTATGCTTTGATTCAAACTTTGCTAACTTTTCTCTTTTTTTTTTTATCAAAATGTGCTTTTTACCTTGCCATCACTTATTTGCAATCAATGTTTTAAAACACATTCTCATGTTAGCAGACAGATTACGTTTTCACATTTGACCAACAATTCCTCAACAAATATAAACTATCATAATGTAATATTATCAAAATATTCATCTGATGGAGGTGACAGACCTGACAGAGTTAACACATCTGATGGTGGTGACAAAAACCTGAATTTGTAGTCATTTTAACTATCAAATACATTGAATCAATCAATTACTGTATTAAAACAAATACAACAAACAGTGAGTATGTTATTGTTTATAAAGCTTTTTTCCAAGATTCACATTTAAGTATTTTGATATATCATTGGAACACAAATGATTTATTTTCTCTCATCTCGGAACAGTATGTCTGCTGTGCATCTGCTATTGCAACAAGGTAACTTTTAAAAAACAATTAGTTGCTACCTCTATCCATTTACATTCACCAGGATTTTAATATTCACATTTAAATATCTTAACAAATGATCCAAAAATGATCAGAATGCAAACAAACTGTATTATGAAAAGATACGTTTCATCCAGTATTATGTGTTCCCTGAATCTTATGTTCCCTCAACCCTGACTCTGCTAGAAGTGATGACTATCAATCCACAAAAGCAAAATATGCTGTCAAGTCACATATTTAGTATTTATATATTATTAGAAAAATAAAACACTATTTTATATTTAATATAATTAAAAATTATCAACTCATCATCATTGGCCCGTCACCATCGTCAGACAGAAAATCTGACAGTGTTGACAAATTTGGCATTTCTTTCACAAAACAAATAGAGTTCATGTAGTAGCCATTTAGCCGTTTTTTTTCTGTTGATGCTAGATGCTAATAGAACCTGCTTCAGGAGAATAAAATGATCTAAACAATCAGAAATGGGAACCAATATCATGGTTGTGACACAGAAAATATTGACATTAGGATTAAATTTTTCTAAAACTATAAAACTTGCCAGAGCCTGTCTGACATTGATGTACTCTGCAGAGGTTGAATGTGGCAAGGGGGTCCTTTAGAGTGACAGCTGTCTCTGATGTACCCTGATTTTTGTTTACATTTTAATGAATGTCTGACGGTGTTCACAAAAAGTGGGGAAACAACTTTGAAATCTTATGAAACATGCATGTCATTGAAAAACAAACCAAAAAAATTGCTTTAATATGAGGTATTATTAAGTGTTGCTTAAGATAAAACAAGCTCTTTTTCATCATCTTTTCTTTTTTTTTAATCCGTTCAGTAGCTTATGAATGATTAAACCCTTCTCTGTGGACACACTCTTTTAGATGTAGTGAGAAGACAGTAAGTAGATTTCATATAATAATGCTAAAATTAAATTGAAGGGGATAATTGTGTTAAATACATTCTATTAATCCCTCATAACATCTACAATTGAAAATATTTTCATTTTTAAACCTAATAGCAGTTACAATTGCTGGACATGTTTTGTCCCATGTCTCATGAATCAGTGGTATTACAAATCAATGTGTATGTTTTTTGGAGTCACATGAAGTAGAAAATGTAGAGGTCATAGAACTGTCTTGATACCATAAAGATTAAACGAATGAAGTTCTAGTTTGACACAATCTTTTATTATTTTTGGGGAAAAGCGGTTAGTTTTATTTGTTATCAGTATATTAATATTTGAAAAATGTTCAGCAAATAATAGTCACACCACACTTCGGATACTTTTCTAATAACTTGGCGCATGTTTTAGACTAGATTTTTATTTATTTATTTTTTATAAAGATTTTTCCTTTTTTACTGAGAACTCTCTAATTTGTCACTGACCCTAATGCAGGTATCCACAGCCTGTAATGGACAAGGTAAATGAGATGGCAGAAGGAATCACTGTGACTGAGGCCCCTGTGCGAAAGACTAGAGATGAAATCATGGGAAAAACAAAAAGACCTGCAGTTTCAGGTAAATGGGCTATCTTTAATGTGTGTCATTGAATTGATATACACCACTGTTCATACATGTGGGGTTGTTAAGCTTTTTGTAATGCTTTTAAAATAAATACCTTAATCGGAAATACAGTAAAAAAAAAAAGTCAAATTATGAAATATTATTACAATTTAAAATAACTGTTTTCCAGTCTAATATATTTATTCCTGTGATGGTAAAACTTAATTTTCAGCAGCCATTACTCCAGTCTTCAATTTTGCATGATCCTTCAGAAATCGTTCTAATAGCAATATATAATCAGCTGACTTGCTGCTCAAAAAACATTTATTATTATTATCAATGTTGAAAATAGCTGTGCTGCTTAATATTTTTGTGGAAGCTGTGATATTTCAAAAGAATAGCATTTATTTGAAATGTAGATATTTTTTTAACAATCTGAATGTCTTCACTGTCTCTTTTGGTCTGTTTAATGTGTCCTTGCTGAATAAAAGTAATAATTTCTTTCAAAAAGGGTCAGTAAGATTTTATTATAATACAGAATGATTTGGTCACTGATTTACACTGATCTCTTTAACTATATTTTGTAGCAGTGGAAGCTGATTACCAGAGTAAGAAGGCTAAACCCAATGATACAGATGTTAAAGCTCATTCGAAGAGTGTTGGGCGTCCAGCTGCCAGTGCTCTGAAATCGGGCCCTCCGCCGGGGGCTCCTGCAGAACACCAGCCCTTTTTTAATCGACTCTATAAGGCAGTTGCTTGGAAGCTTGTGTCTGCTGGTGGCTTTGGCCCTAACTTGGAACACTTTGAAATCTTGCGCAGTTGTGTGGAGTCATGCAAGGCCAGTCTTACCTGTGTGTTTGTTCCACTCAAAGACATTCCTGACCTGCCTACGGGACGTACCCAGAAAGAAGGACAGGTTTGTGAACTGCGTTGCTGCACCGTCTACATGGGTACGGGCTACGGGTGTGATGAGGTTGCCGCCAGGGCAATGGCGTCCAAAGAAGCACTCAAAGTGTTCCAAGGGCAAAAAGTGACCGTGAAAGTTTGCCGCCGCAGATTCAGAGGACGAGACGCTGACGATTTGGTTCTGCTGGATGAACAGTCCAGGCACCAGGTTTTCCCTCCAGCTCTCAGCTACCCCTTTCAAGAAGACCAGTAGAGCTTCATTCTGCCACAGTGATAGGAAGTTGTAGATTCAGTTGTGGCAACCATGAAGATGTTTTTCACTGCAGTTCCAAAGAGTTTCATTTGTTCAGATTTCAGTTATTCTCATTCAGAATGTCACTATGGGGGAAGACTGGTAGGTTTATAGTTGTTTGTAAAAGTGATTAAGAAAAAAAGTAGTTTTGTGCCTTGTAAAATGCTTATGCTGTTGCTTTAGAGTCTTGTTTGTGGTTTTGAGGTTTAGATGGTTTAGATCTTCATGGTTGTTGAACATCCATAACTGTGGTTATAGTTCAGTCCGACCTTGAAAAATGTTTGTGGTTTCAAACGCTGCTATTTTAATTGATAAAATGTCAATAACTTCTGTTTTATTTATTTCTAAAGCATTACATGGAGAATATACAGTCTGCAGTTGACAGTGGTTGGATCTGTCCATGTCCAATATTTAAAAAGATAATATTCACAAAATAAATCTTGGATTAATACATGAATGATAACACAATTGTAATGATTAGACTCAGTTTTGATTGTTAAAAGAAAATATTACATTATTAAATATTAGTAAATAATAGTACAGTAATAATAATACAGTAAAGAATGGGATCTCGTTGTTAGCTTGATATCTAAATTTCCTGACACTCTTTTTTTTAAATATTTTTCCCTTGCTTCACATGTATTGGACGGTTTTTCTTTATTAATACATGTCATAACCACTTTCTTGGTCATACACTGTTGATAATGTTGTTGCTGTTGTTGTGGACCTTTGGGCAGATTCTTTGAATGTCAAATAAAACTGCCATCCATTTCAGACCGGTGTTAAATGTTCAAACAGAAGCGTATCAATGAAATGTAAGTGCTTGGTTAAATGTATCTCAGTCTATGATTCAGAAATTGCTAGCTTTACTTGGGGTTTAACGGGGTTATTTTCTGATTTCATAAGAAGATGTGACGTTCATCTATCCCTATATCTTTGTTTTGTTTGGTAGTGACATTTTAAAAATAAAAAATCTTGAATCTCTAGAAATCTCAAACTTGATGGGATGGTTCATAATCAGACACTGTATGGCAAAATTGCTTTTGAGTTCATAACTCTGTGACTGTAAGGGCTGTAATCAAAAGATTCTAGATCTACAGTTTACCTCAGGTGATTTTTCTGCGATTTTGAAATGAAAAACTCTTCCAAGGCTTTTGGTTTGATTCGCATGAAACTTGGCACACATCATCCCAAGACCCTCATGACAAAAATAAATAAATAAAAATACAATTTATTTTTATTTATTGAAATGTTGCGATGACCTAAGCCAGTTAAAACAGTTTGGAATTCCCAATTTTCATTAATTGAGCTTAAGATTAATACTTCTGGATTTATGAATTTTTAATTGCGAATGAAAATGTAAATGTTTAACAAGTGTCAACATATGTTTTGATCGCATAGTTTTATAGAGTTTTTTTTTTTTTCTTTTTCTCTTTCAGTCTCACAGTAAGAGGGAGTGATTTCCTTGAAGTCAGCTGTCTATTTTGACAACAATATACAGGTGCATCTCAATAAATTAGAATGTCGTGGAAAAGTTCATTTATTTCAGTAATTCAACTCAAATTGTGAAACTCGTGTATTAAATAAATTCAGTGCACACAGACTGAAGTAGTTTAAGTCTTTGGTTCTTTTAATTGTGATGATTTTGGCTCACATTTAACAAAAACCCACCAATTCACTATCTCAACAAATTAGAATATGGTGACATGCCAATCAGCTAATCAACTCAAAACATCTGCAAAGGTTTCCTGAGCCTTCAAAATGGTCTCTCAGTTTGGTTCACTAGGCTACACAATCATGGGGAAGACTGCTGACCTGACCGTTGTCCAGAAGACAATCATTGACACCCTTCACAAGGAGGGTAAGCCACAAACATTCATTGCCAAAGAAGCTGGCTGTTCACAGAGTGCTGTATCCAAGCATGTTAACAGAAAGTTGAGCGGAAGGAAAAAGTGTGGAAGAAAAAGATGCACAACCAACCGAGAGAACCGCAGCCTTATGAGGACTGTCAAGCAAAATCGATTCAAGAATTTGGGTGAACTTCACAAGGAATGGACTGAGGCTGGGGTCAAGGCATCAAGAGCCACCACACACAGACGTGTCAAGGAATTTGGCTAAAGTTGTCGTATTCCTCTTGTTAAGCCACTCCTGAACCACAGACAACGTCAGAGGCGTCTTACCTGGGCTAAGGAGAAGAAGAACTGGACTGTTGCCCAGTGGTCCAAAGTCCTCTTTTCAGATGAGAGCAAGTTTTGTATTTCATTTGGAAACCAAGGTCCTAGAGTCTGGAGGAAGGGTGGAGAAGCTCATAGCCCAAGTTGCTTGAAGTCCAGTGTTAAGTTTCCACAGTCTGTGATGATTTGAGGTGCAATGTCATCTGCTGGTGTTGGTCCATTGGGTTTTTTTTGAAAATCAAAGTCACTGCACCCGTTTACCAAGAAATTTTGGAGCACTTCATGCTTCCTTCTGCTGACCAGCTTTGTAAAGATGCTGATTTCATTTTCCAGCAGGATTTGGCACCTGCCCACACTGCCAAAAGCACCAAAAGTTGGTTAAATGACCATGATGTTGTTGTGCTTGACTGGCCAGCAAACTCACCAGACCTGAACCCCATAGAGAATCTATGGGGTATTGTCAAGAGGAAAATGAGAAACAAGAGACCAAAAAATGCAGATGAGCTGAAGGCCACTGTCAAAGAAACCTGGGCTTCCATACCACCTCAGCAGTGCCACAAACTGATCACCTCCATGCCACGCCGAATTGAGGCAGTAATTAAAGCAAAAGGAGCCCCTACCAAGTATTGAGTACATATACAGTAAATGAACATACTTTCCAGAAGGCCAACAATTCACTAAAAATATTTTTTATTGGTCTTATGAAGTATTCTAATTTGTTGAGATAGTGAATTGGTGGGTTTTTGTTAAATGTGAGCCAAAATCATCACAATTAAAAGAACAAAAGACTTAAACTACTTCAGTCTGTGTGCATTGCATTTATTTAATACACAAATTTCACAATTTGAGTTGAATCACTGAAATAAATTAACTTTTCCACGACATTCTAATTTATTGAGATGCACCTGTATATTGCTGTGACCTTTTTCAAGATTTAAGATGGACTTTGCTGTAAAAATTATATCAAAAGACACATTATATTTGATGGTTGGTCCCTAGTGATATGCCATTTGCAGCTATAACTGAAAATTATTTTTTGTTGAAACACTTAAATTTTTCAGTCACACTTTAGTTTGTGGACCATTTCTATTTATTCACTATTAACTACAACTTTTGCCTCAATAAACTCCTGATTACTGCTTATTGATAGTTAGTAAGGTAGTTGTTAAATTTAGGTATGGGGTAAGGAATATAGAATATGCTCTTGCAGAACAAAGCATTAATTTGTGCTTTATAAGTACCAATAAACAGCCAATATGCTAATAATATGCATGCTAATAAACAACTAGTTAATAGTGAGAATTAAAACGAACTAAAGTGTTAACAGTTTTTCTTTTGCAGGATTTAATCTGTCTCCAATTATAATACATATGGTTTACATATTTGTTGGCTTTATTTGATCAATTCCCATTTATAAGGCATAAAATGTTCGTTCGCAAAGGGCTGTTTTTGTAAATACTAAACGGATATCATTAGATTCAGACTAAATGTGTGTTATTGTGCATCAATTATTTGGATTTATTCCCTATCAGGCATATTCATTTGAGTATAAATGTGTTTATGTAACCTCATTTTTAAAATCTCTTATAAAAGAACAGATCTGATTATTACCTAAAGCAAATGACAGTTTTATTACACATCACATACAGCTTTACTCATATTTACACCACATAATCAATTTGCTTCCTCTCCAGCAACCCGAATGCAATTACACAATCAAATGAATAACTTTGAATGATGAAAAATCATTATGATATCTGAATATTAAATGGCTTGAGGGTGCACAGTGGTTTGACTGGTGTTATATAAAATTAGACACATCAACTGTTATTTTTATGCAGAGATGTGTTTGACCTGTTTCTCAGTGCCAGCAAGACGCATATTTCCCATCGTTCTCCACTCCTCTTCTGCTGGCAATCTGTAAAATGTTAACAATTGTAAATGAACCTAACAAGGAGTGAAAGCGCCCATTTAAGTGCCGGCTTTGATTGACATTTTAGGGAATTTGGGTGTGTTTTTCTGCTTGGCTGCAAGCTGGACTCATCCTCTCAGGCAGAGCTAATCATGGGACAGCCTGTACTAACTGTGCACTTTTCCTCATTCTCTTCTATGAGTCACAGGCTTTTTGTAATACAGAAATGTCACATATTTTGAACCCTTGTTATAACTATGCTGTTGAAATCATGCATGCGGATGGAATGAGATTTGTGAGACAAATTGAAGAAAATAACAAGGAACTGAAAACTTTTATAAAACAAATTCTCTGAAACTCCACTGTTGTAATGATGGAGTTTCAGGGAATGTGTTTTATTAAACACATCACCTTGATTTTCCATTTCTTTTAATTCTCTTAAATTGTCACACGTCTCATTCCAGGCACTAGAAAGAATAGATTAAATACACAAATTCGGCATTGTTTTCTTCTTGATGTCTTGTAATATCTAAATGAACAATGCAAATATCTTTTATATATTCATATGTATTTGTTTTGCAACCAGCAATAGCAGTGTGTTTATCATAATTTTCATCAGTGAATAAATGTTACAATAACTTATTAGATTCTTTTAACATTTTAAAATATGTTAAGTAATTTATATTTCATTTTTAATTTTCATTTGCTTGATTTGAACTCAATTTTCTTCATGTGGTTCAAAGTGGTTGAAAAAGTCCAAATTATTATTATTATTAAATTTTAGTTTTAATTTTAATTTAATTTATTTATTTATTTATTTTTACTGCAGGTCGCCAGTTTGGTATCACTAGAAGATAGCAATTAAACTTCAACTTTTTTTTTTTTATTAAACTTTTTTTAGTAAGATGCTATTTTACAGTGCAGAATGTTTTGTTTATATGCCACCACAAAACATTTATTATAGGCTACTAACTACAGGAAACACACAGACTGCCTTAGAAAACAAAAGTCCACACAGTTTATTCAGGTTTAATTACACATCAAGAGCAGCAAATAATTAAACAATCTTTCAAATTCATCTGTTCTTCTCATTGCAGTTCATAATCATAAAAATAGAAATCACATAATGTATAAATATCTGCAAGATCATGTGTATATTTCCAATTCACAATCCATTTTTTATCTTTACAAACATTTCAGCAAAAAGTAATTGCAAAACGCTCCACGTGGACAGTCGCACATTTTGCCGATTCTCGATCCTTTCCTGATGGCGCATTGCTCCCCAACATCGCACTGATGTGAAAGCAAAGCGTAAACGTTAGAGAAATCATTGTTAGCGTTTTGTTAACAGCAAATTTAAATGGTAAATGTGTGATTTTAATCTAGTCATCACAGTATTTTTGCACAATTTTAAATATCAAATAGCGAAAGACAAAATTCTCTTGTGCTACTCACTGTAGGAACGCGCCCAAACTTCTTTTCCCAAAGTGAAATGCGTTTACTCTGCAGTTTCTCCAGAACGTCATGTAAAGCCCCGAGCTGTGAACATGTTCAGGTATTTAATGCAAGTATCATTAAAATCTTTTTAAAGAATGGAACATCATTTGCTTTCTATGCGCCGAGAGTTACGCAATACTTACGAGCTGCTTTTCGTTGGTCAGATTCGGGTCCTTTGGGTAAAACTCTCTCAAAGCTCTCGTTTCTATGTCGGATTCGTTGTCAAAGTCCATTTTAGCACCCTGAATGCAGGAGACCAGCACAGCGCATGCCATCGCTGTGGTCCAGAGTTTGGAGCTCTCCATGGTCACAGCCAAGACTGAACGCGTCCTCTGCACTGAGATTCAAGTGAACACTCGCTTCCCGCGGTCCAATCACCTTATATCTGCTCCACTGACACACCACTCACTTCGCTCCTTCCTTTGCTCCTCCTTACACATTGATTTTTGTCCATGCGTAATAAGGACGCCGACGATGACTCATTGCGTAAAGCTGGCGAGTTTATGTCCAAAACAAGACAGAAAGACGTCTGAGGCGAGGAAAACAAGTCGTATGCTGGAAATGTTTACAAATTATTATATGATTTTGATTTTTGATTGTTTAAGCAGGATTTTTTTTTTAGTCAAGTTGGAAACATAAAAAGCAGATTTCAGATCCACTTTGGAAAAGGGAAGATGGGGCTAGTTATAACACTGTTTACATCAGGTTTATTTTTGTAAATTACTTTATATATAGGAAAATATTGGCTACAAAACGCTTTTGAACATTTCCACCAGTAATGGAGAGGAAAGAAGATAGTTATTCAAACATGAAACTGTTAAAAGTGCCCAAAGCCAGCTAGAACCAGCCAACAGACTGGGAGAAAATGTATACACTGAATATGGTTTAAATTGGGTATTTTAAACACAAAACAATAAATAAAACAGCAAAATGTGACATTTGAAACATCACTTTTTGCCCAACCTGCAATTTATGAAAATAACGTTGTTCAGAGAACATATTTTTATAAGTTTCAGTTAAAAATCTTTACTAATGTGATTTTACTGTGTTTGCTTGTTACCCAACAGCTTTAGTAAAGTATTATGGTAATAAGGCAAATTAGTATATTAAAGAATTAGAATAAAAAATAAAATAAAAATCCCCATGTGACAATTTACCCCACTCTTTCTTCTATGGATGACATTAATGTAGCTATTTTGAATATATTTTAAAAACAATTCCAATGACAAATTATTTGAAAGAGGCCCATTTTATCTGTATTCACTTAACAAAAACAGAGCATTTAAGTTTAGCATGACCATAATACTTATTTTTAGTAATGGAAGAATGTACACATTTGTGATAAAGATGGTGAAGCTTAAGTGTCCCTCTACCAGCTGTCCTGCTTGCATTCATCTCAGGTTTGTCAGCTTTTTCTGTAGCAGGCACAGCCTTTATTGAAAAAGGAACATCAGTAGTTTGCCAAAAAGAAAACCTGCAAAAGACCAGGACAAAATAAAAAATGCTATTTTTCTTATATGCAATGTCCTGTACACAAGAATGGAGTTAGTTAATATATTTTCAGTGGCCAACAAATTCATTTAGAAGTGACTGTTATAAAACATGCTTGTCCATTTTTGTTGATTAATCCTATTCTAGGCACAGAATGTGTTATTTTGTTGTTTCCTGCTGATTAATGCAAAGCCAAGCCTCGCTTTGATCCGGTCTTAGTTACTTCATGAGGATCTTGTCGGTTAGAGGCAGGAATCAAACCAGGTCCGTCTGACTGCTCTGTGGGCTGCATGAGTCATATCATTCCAATTACCACATGTATTATTGCTTGAAACTTTTCCCTCAGCACGGTTACCTGTTTATTAATACGACCACTGTCGGGGTAGTTTTGTTCACCACTCACGTCAAATGAGCTCTATTTTCATCTTCTTCCAAGAAAAATTATTCAATTTTGTGCAGGCAGATAGTTCATATGCATAAGGACACATGTCAACGGTTTAACACCAGCAAAACATTTCGCTTTTCACAGTCATTGTTCGCATAACATTTCTCCACACTGCTAAAATAAGGTCCTGAGGATGTCATTCCTGTCAAAACAGTGTAGACCATTTTTGAAAAGATGATTACTGGATAGGACAGGATTGCCACAGGGTGTCAAATCCAGACCAAGTGTGAGAATGGCTGAAAGGAACATAACCTAAAATACACACTAGCAGTTGCAGTAAACTTCTCATAAGCATTGCTGCTGTTGTGCAGGCAGACGTCATTCACAATTTGACTTGACAGTTTGTAAATGGTAGTTTGCTGTAATCTTTCAGTGTGGCGGAGGTTTGCCACCCTCTAATAAGGTTCGGCTCTGATTTAAGTTGAGGAAATAACATATCTTCTAGCAAACAGCCACAACAAAGGAAGTCTGACATCTTTTAATAATAAACTCTCACCTTTAAGTTCCCATTAAGATTATTGGTCTCTAGAAACAAGCTTCCTGAGCCACTGAAGGAGATTGTTTGTATATGCAGTGAAGAAGAAAATGGGTTTTGTCCTTTGAAGGCAAATCTCAAAGAAGATGCAGGAGTGTTGTGTGGGAGAGATCAGAATTCATTATCTTCCTGACTTATCTAAGTATTCTTCCGAACTCTAAGATCCTGGCACATTTGTTTTGGTTCAAAGATGTTTGTTTTCTCATTTGGCTGACATGTCGATGACCTCCCACCCTTTTTCTACCTTATGTATCCTCATGAGAGAGTCAAATTACTTGAGCCGGAAAGACCCTGCGTTGGAATTGATTTTGTGTGGGTGTGTGATTTCCCTCTTCCCTCAGGTGATCAAGTTAAGTGCATTATGGCCTTATTGGCTTTCTAATGTTGAAAAATTATAAGTGAATTAAGACCTGACATACTTGTGTCACATCAGCTTGGTGGATTCAAGTCACATTTACCTACCATTAAGGTTCATTCATGACTCTCCAGCCAGTCATCAGCAGTTGTTAGGATGATCTGAGTGCTTAAAAATAGATTGGAAGAAGAAGAAAAAGGAATAAAAATAGTATTATAAACTATTTAATAACATAAATCTGTGCATTAATAGTGGTGATTTTTCAATGATTCTTTCTGCAGGTTGTATCATCATGTCAGTAGGTGGCGACAAGTGTTTGTATAAGTAAATCATTGAATCGCTCATTCAACCAATTCATTCAAAACACTGATTTAATCAGGAATGATAGAATTAATTGGGCCTATTTCAGGCTAAGTGTATCCCACCATTCATCACATTCAGTAACTCATGTGCCCCAAAATTTAGAGATTTCTAGTGTAAGTTGGTAATTTGGCAGTAACATGTAAAGAAGCGTAAAGAGTTGCACATTGTATTGGTGCAGAGATGAGTATGTGTCTTTTGTACAGTGTTTGCAACTGCTTTTTATGACTTAATTAGAAACATCACATTTACTAAATTCTTTTATCTGTAACATAGGGACTACTGAAGAGACATTTAGAGGTCAGACATCTTAAAGTGCAAAGTGTTAAAAATCTAAATATCTAAATAAAGCTCTGTAAAAACTTTGAACTATGATGTAAGTAGGTCCCATTGGATAATCAAAGGCTGTAAGTACATTTACAATCTTAAAAATCTCACCCTAATGTCGTTCCAAATCCGTAAGTCCCTCGTTCATCTTCAAAACACTAATTAATTTAATTTGGATGGAATCCAAAAGCTTTCTGACCCTGCATAGACAGGAACAGAACTACCGCATTCAAGGCACAGAAATGTAGTAAGGATATCATTAAAATTGTCCATGTGACATCAGTGGTTCAACCAAAATATTATCAAACTACGAGAATACTTTTTGTGCGCAAAGAAATAAAATTCTCGTAGCTTCATAAAATTACTGTTGAACCACAATTTTACCTATGTCCTTACTACGTTTCTGGGCCACAAAACATTTCATTTCCATTGCTTCCGTTTCGACAAAAAAATCTTAATTTGTGTACCAAAGATGAACAAAGGTCTTGCAGGTTTGGAATGACATGAGGGTTTTGTAATTAATAACAGAATTTGAATTTTTGGGTGAACTAACCCTTTAATGCCCACTTAAATAAACAGGAAATAGTAAACAGCTGGTCAAGTCAAAAGACTGCAAGTGTAAGTATTGTGTTATGCCCTGTCTTTATGAGTGAGTCATTGAATCATCCCCTCAACAAGTCATTCAAAAACACAGATTCTTTCAATAACAAAACACCACTGTGTAACTACTTTGTTGGTGAAGCAAAACTAGACGATGTATTCTGACTAAAATGTAAGTTACTCAATATTAAACTCTTCTTTGTTGAACTGTATAAAACTAAAATCACACTCGCTACTCATACTAAGGCAGTCAGAGCTGTGATTAAATTCAGAAGAATATTTTTTAATCAAATCTGGTTTACAAATTAAGGATAGTAAAAAAACATGCAGTTTTAGAGCTTCAGCGTAGCAACAGGGGGCTCGATAAACGAGAGAGACTGTCAATTACTCGGAGGGCTGTAACACTTTACCACAGCACCAGAGGTCCCTTGTTAGTGCCAGACCCTCATTTGTCAGTGCACAACACAGACTACCCATTATGTCATGGGGAGGGAGTCAACACTCAGACCCAAAACACAAGCCAAACAGTCGCGCTTCAGACAGCCTTTACATCCTGAAATCCCAAAATGGAGCTGATAAAGGGGACTCAAGTCAGTTAATCAAGCTGTGAAGTGGCCAGTGGGTAATATTAGATGTCAGCTTGGTGAGAGACACAGAATCAGGTCACTTCATTGTGCAGCAAAGATTATCTCATGTGTCACTGACGGCCACACTCCAGTCCACTGATTGCGTCAGTCATTAGGCTAACAGCAGAAGCTTTGCCTGTTAGTGTGTTTCCTTAACAGATGCATCCATCAATGTCCTGTACAAGACAATTCAATCAAGATCTGTCAAAGAAGAGTGTTGTCATGTACTCAGGATTAGAATCACTATAGCTATTATTATGCAAGCTGTTACAGCAGCAAGAGCCTATTTGTACTGGAACTGACCTGTCTCACCTCTATCAGAAATATTCTCTAGAGAGCAAATGAGATGGTCAAGCACAAAGCAAAAGAGCAGTTCAAGTGTTTCAGGGTCTGGATGAGGCAAAATGATAAATAAGAGCCAAACAAGAGGAGCAGATGTGAACAAGCTTGTTTGATTGCAAAGTCTGTATTCGGCCTGTCATACCTAAGGAGAAGATTAAAGGGAAAAAACACAGAGCAAAGCAAAGGGTACAATACACTTCTTTAAATAACACTATGTAACGTTCTGTTCCTGCAGGTTTGGTAGGGGATCTGGAGCTCATGTGTAATCATCTGTCTTTTAATAATTTTTTCATGCTTTCTGTTTAAGCTGATGAATTATTAAACCCTTCCATTTACATCTTTGCTTCTGAGGGATCAAAACAGTAGTGTGTAGCCCTTGAAGAATGAACAAGCATTGTTGACTTTAATGGGATTGACATTTGTCTTAAAATGTTTGTTCTTAACTGACGTTGTCACATGCATATTGCATTGGTTTTATTTGTTCTACCAAATTGTCCTTGTTTCACTTCAAATACAGAAAGGGAAAGCTTTTCTACATCCATACTTTTCTGCTTGGGGCAAAAAGCATCAGTGATATATTCACAAAATTGTTAGAAATGCTGTCCGCACATACCAGGGTCCGCAGTCTGAGTTGTTGTGCGTCATTGTGAGGTAATTAGGGGTCTTTGAAAAATCTGCCTCTACTCTTCCCTGCCTACAAAGCTTTATTTGTTCTGATGAGGAGTTGCTTATCTCTGTAATTGCACTGTATATCTATCGTGTGTGTGGCGTTAAGCTTTATAATATTGCTTAACGACTCCACTTCCATTCCACCCACTCTCTTCAAATCCATTTTTAGACAAAAGCTTCACATCTTTAAGCTAACGCCAACATAACAGAATAAAGCGGGCTGAGGGGGACAGAAAATGCCAAGAAATTCAAGGGAAGAACTTTGGGTGACTTCTATGGTAAATATTAATAGAGGAATTCTTCTCTCCAAGAAAACTGCTGTGTCATAGACCTTTTAAAACTCAAACTTGCTTGAAAATTAAACTATATAATCACTGGCACAGAGAATTTTATAATAATAATTCCAATCATTTACAGTTTTGTAAAGACCTTTTAAAACACAACAGAAACTTGCTTAAAATATATTGTTACTTTCATATTGTTCAGCTGCTCGATTTCTAGTTGTTCAGTTATTTCATATATGTTTAGTTGTTCTATATAAATATATATATATAAATTATAAATATGTGTGTGCACATCTATAAATAGATTTTTATATATTTTTGGTTTGTGTTTGTTTTATAGAATTTTATAATAATAATTTTAGTTAATATAATAATTTACATTTATATAAAGACTTTTTAAAACAAATTTGCTTAAAAATGAAACTAAAAATCACTACGTCATAGAATTTTTACACACACACACACACACACACACATATATATATATATATATATGCACACACGCATACACACATAAATAACTAAGTTTACAAATAGTGCCTTTAAACATAGGCTAATATATAAGTAACATGCATATATAAATTTATACAATATTTAAATTTTATATTGTAAATATTAATGTGTTTGTTTATATATATACATATACAAGTTTCCCTTGCATTAAATTAATAAACAGTAGCAGAGGTTCTCTGACCAGGCAACTCCTGTGGACGAAGGAGGAGTTACATAAGAATGTCTATCTTGTATAATCTGTGGCATATTCATAAACTTCTTAATAAATAGACACTTTGAGTAAAACAGCGTAACGTTGTAAATGCTCAGTCCATACGATATTCTCTCAGACAGAACCAGTGAGTCTCAGATGCCTCTTCTGAAAGCATCTTCACAGAAGCCAGGAAGAAATCAGGACAGGTTTGGGTGGCTTGTCATAGAGGGAAGATGATCTGCAAGATACAAAGGGGACAGAATGATGAGTCAGCCGAGCAGCCTTTAGATGGACTGCGAGTATCTCAGTCTCAAGGAAGCTGTTCATTAACCCACCACACAAATGTCACGTCAAGCAACATCCTCTCCATCAGTAAATTGAGTTTCCATCATTCAATGACCATTTATTTGAAAAACAAGCACTTCTTCATTTTGCCAGACTCCTCCACCAGCTCCACAGAAGCGTAATTACACAGCATAAATAATTAAAGAAGCAGGAGCTGATTATTGCAGTCTTAATGAATCACTGTCTCTCACTAACTGCTTCCCTCCGCTGAGGACTGATAAAGACATTGGAAGAGATGGCTTCAGTTCTGAGGAGAACAGCGGTGTTGTGTTATCTTCCCCTGCTGGAATGTCTCGCTTCTGATGTTTGCAATTTCATAATTATACGTTTTATGGAATTATGAGCCGGATATCAGATTTCGACTGTATTTGCTTTTCACCCATTTAATAGTGTTTGGGGAGGCTAAAAAAATTGGAAATTAAAATTTGGATGATTTGAATACAGTTCAGAACTGTCAGTTCCTTTGCTCAAACCAAACATTATTAAGGGTCAGACAAAAAAATCTCGTTATGTTCTTTATGTATAAAGGAGGGTCTGTAATATCTTTGTTTTTATTTTTTTTGTTTTGTTTTTAAAAAAAAATTAGGTATTGTTGAGTATTTGAAACATTATTAATCTGACCTTGTAAAATGGACTATTTATGCAATAAAAGAACTAAGGGTACGCTCGATGTTGATGATAAGTAAACAAATAATGCCCTCTAGTGCTCAATGAAAATAACGAGTAGCCTACAAATTAAAAACGATACTTGTTATTAGATTCATTATGAGGACAAAGTACGTCATGTTATTTAACTGAGGGAAACAATATTTTGTAAAAACTTCTCATATTTCTTCTCAAAAAAGGTCTGATATTGTACATGCTGTGCTGCAAATGATGTGATGGCCAGTACACCCATTCAGCAAAAAATATAGCCTATACCAAAATATTTTTTCCAAAATGTTTTTCAGAGGCAAAAAAATAAATAAATAACTAAAAATAAAAACAGAAATACATTTCTAATCTTACAGTATCCTCCTACAGGCTAAATTAACCGCCTAGAGATCAATACTAGATTTAGAATGATTTAATAATGTCACATTTTGTATACATACAACATTTGTAATTTTTTTTTGAACATTTAATGTATGTTCATATATATATATATATATATATATATATATATATATAATAAAAATCATAACTTGTAAAAATAGATTTTAGGCCAATAAAAGTACAGATCGTGGTAAATTGGATTGTTATGGCTTCAAATAGAAGGGTAAAATGTCTTTTCACTATCAAAGATACTGCACAAAGCAGAGACAGATCCTCACTTAATAGAGGTGATCACAGTCTGGCTACTGAAAAAAACCCAGAAACTGACAAGGATGGCTTCAAAAGGAAGAAAGGGTCAGTGAGGTTGATACAGAGAGCACATGTTCTCCTACTGCCATACATTTCATTATACAAGAATGAAATACTTTGAAAAACTTTCCCACTTCATTCCACATGTCAGAAAACCATCAGAAAAAGATTAAATGCAGGTGTTACTGAGGGTGGACAGTCATCAAGCATCTGTCACAGCAGGGCTCAAATGAGCTGAACACCCTCAGAAACCAATTACTGCTATGATCTTCATTTTCAACAGTTATCTGTACCAGAATATCTTCAATTATCTGTAACAGAATGTTCTTAATGTTCATTACTGTCTTTTTGAAAGTTTATTTTATTCTATTTTAATCATTATTCTTTATTATTATTTATATTACCTACACAGCAAATTTAAAAGAGTGAGTTTAACTCCCTCAGAGTTAAAATTAACACTTACCCAGAGTATATATGGGAATCACTGCTAAAGTGTTAAATTAACACTTTTGAAAGAGTTAACATTTTTAACACTCTGACAGTGTTAACTAACAAACTCTTAAAATGTAAAATATGAACACCAGAACTGATAATGAGAACACCAAAGTTGGTGTTGAAAGTTAACACTTATGGATTAACTGGTCAACACTGCACCAGTGTTCAGGTGAAAATATTAAAAAATAAACTCACAAAACAATACACGTTTACATTTATTGTATTGAAACATTGTAAATCTTTTTCCCTCCAACAAAATGACTTCACACTCAATGTTTTCAATACATGTAAAGAACATGTTCTTACAACAATTAAACATCATAATGTAGAAGCAAATCAGTGCAAAGACACAAAAAACATTCTTATTTGGTCCATATGTACTCTTAATGTAATAAGGTATATAATGCTGACATTTAGGTTAAACAACAGCATTCCATTCATTACCATAAAAGCTGAATGCATGTTAATGCTCACTAATCAAAGTCTGTGCTGGTGTTTGGACCTCCTTGGAGAGAATAGTCTCATTCTTTTTTTCAGCACGATGAGATGCGTTTCTCTGCAGTTTTCAGCCAAGCAAGATATCCACTTCTATTTGCAGCATCACAAAACTGCCCCTGTAAAATTGCAAAATAAATAAATATAAATACAAAACCAAAACAGGATCATTTCACATCCATTTATCAAAACTATTATCAGGTGAAATGTCAGAGACAAGTATGAATTGCAATACAAGAAGTTCACCCAAAACTGAAACTTCTGTCATTATTTATTTTTCCTCATGTGGTTCCAAACCTGTGTGACGTTCTGACTTCTGAGGAACACAAAAGGTTATATTTTGAATAATCTACAGAAGAAATACACGGGACCACTCTGATCCTTTTGGATCTTTTTTAAAAGCTTGATATTGATTGGCATATAGTGACATTATAAGGACAAGCAGGTCCGAAAAAGAAAGAAGGGCATACCGCATTAGAACAACACAAGGGTGAGTAAATAATACCTTAAAGGGTTAGTTCACCTGAAAATTAAAATTACCCCATGATTTACTCACCTGCAAGGCATCCTAGGTGTATATGACTTTCTTCTTTCAGACAAATCCAATCGGAGTGATATTAAAAAATTTCCTGGCTAATCCAAACTTTATAATGGCAGTGGGTGGGTGTTTCTGTTCAACAGTCTCACAGTCTCAGTCTATCTCACACGGCTCTGGGGGGTGAATAAAGGCTTCCTGTAGCGAATCCATGTGTTTTTGAACGGAAGATCACGTGGAAGAGCAGAGGAAAGAGCAAAACAAACTAATCATGAATTAGAAATACAAAACAAGGATTTGTAAAGAAAAATGTCAGAGGATTTCGATGTAAGCCAAGAAGAGGGTGGTTTTTCTTTGCTAAAGAAAGGAAAATTTGCTTCCTTTGCTCCTGTAAACAAACGTTGGTTCTCGCGAGACTAGCATATTTCACTGGAGCCAAAACTTCACTAAAGTCCTGCGTCATCCACCCGGAACGGTTTGTGCACACGACAGTTAGCGCAAGTTAGAGGAAAGTGTTCGTTTTAAATATGGATATTTTTCTTACAAAACACATTGATTCACTACAGGAGGCCTTTATTCACCCCCCGTAGCCGTATGAGGCACTGTTTATTATGGATGGTTTATTGCACTTCTTTTGGACTGTTGAACAGCAACACCCACCCACTCCTATTATAAAGCCCAGAAGTGCCAGGATAATTTTTAATAAAACTCAGATTGGATTCATCTGAAAGAAGAAAGTCATCTAGGACGCCTTGAGGGTGAGTAAAACAATTTTAATTTTTGGATGAACTAACCGTTTAATTTTCATTTTTGGGTGAACTATCCCTTTAAGGAAAAGCATTTAATTCACTGTAAATGTATTTTGTAAAAAGAAAGTCAGTCTTACTAGAAAATGGGTCTTCTAACGACAATTCCAAGTGCATACTGATCTCTCTGCATTGAGGTTGGACGACTCCTATCAAAATTAATGCACATAAATGGGACAGCACATAAATAAATGACAGTCCAAGCATATCAAAAACTTACAGTTGATATTTATTTTTTAGAAAGAAATCAGACTCTTTATTATTTATTTATTAAATAAACATGACAATCAATAATCTTAAAATGTGCAATTGTGGCTTACCCATGTATTGGTGGCTTCATACTCTTCAAGCACATCATCTCCCTTTGATTTTTCTGTTAAGCCAGCATGAACCATCTGTACCAATATTAAAGAACTAGTTTACTTAAAATTAAACTAAACACACAAAAAATTAAAAATTAAACACAATTTAATGCTTAAAGATTGACTCAGTATAAAGAGTTTGAGTTTACTGAAAGTGTTATTTTCAAATTAATTAAATGAAAACAGCACTCAAATCCAAAATAAGGACACATCAGCATCATGAAAACTCAATTCATGCTTAATAAAATCACAAAAAATAGTCATGAGACACAAGAACAAATGACTTATATTGCCATTTAGATTTGGGCAGTTTACAGTGGTTTGATTTGACAAAATGACGTTGCAATATAAATACTGTATTATAAATGAGTTAAAACACTTTTGGCGTTTCCCTTCAAATTCAAATGTCATCTGTGAGAAACGTTTAGGCACGCACATCTATAGATACTGTCATAAAGTCATATTATTTTATAAAATACATATCGTAAATGAAGTAAAACACTTACTTTTGGTGTTTTCCTCGTTAAATCCAACTTCCTCATCTGCTCCGGAGCATCACGAGTAAACGAAAATATCTCTGAGAAAAAGTTTAAGAGGGTACAGCAGATAAATATCACTATAAATCAATATGATGTTATAAAATACATATTTTAAATGAGGTAAAACGCTTACTTCAGGTGTTTCTGTTAAAAGCGACCTCCGCGTCTGCACTACATAGCAATATAAATCTGTGAGAAACGGTTAACGTTAGGCTCGTTTAGGTGCGCGCAGCAAATAAATATCGTCATAAAGTAATATTATCTTATAAAATACATATAATAAATGAGGTAAAACACTTATTTTCGGTGTTTTCCTTGTTTAAACGAACTTCCCCGTCTGCTCGCACCGCGAGAGAAAGAAAATATCTCTCTGAGGAAAAGTTTAGGAGAGCACAGCACATAAGTATGGCTATAAATTAATATGATGTTATAAAATACATATTTTAAATTAGATAAATAAAACTTACTTTCGGATTTTCCCTTTTAGAAAAGTCCTCGTCTGTTCCGCATCGCGAGTGAAAGAAAATGCCATTGATCAAAGTTTAGGCGGACACAACACATTAATATCATTATAAAACGATATGATATTACAAAACACACTTTGTGAGTAAGATTAAACACTTTATTTCGCTGTTTTCCGTCCTAATATGCTCCGCATCGCGAGCAAAGAAAACGGCGAAAATCTGAAAAATATTTCAGAGGATTAGGCGCGCACACCAGAAAATGTCCCGGATGTGAGTAATAACACTCAGCAGCGTTAATAAGAGTGACTCTCCATATTTACTCCGGCCAGAGGGTGCTGTTTACACTAGCTAGTGTTAATCCTTTAAAATTCAACACCACAACTTTAACTCTTTACTCTAAAAGTCAACACCGGGATTTCAACACTGGAGATTTTACTGTGTATACTCATTTGATTTTTCCCCCTCTGTCACAGTTTTTATTGTGTGCACTAATATTTGAACAATGTTTAAAGCAATCACACCAGTAAAGTATGTTGAAATTAATTGGAATAGTGATTAAATAGTTAATTTACTATTTAAATTACTACACAGCAAAATCACTGGTGTAAAATTTTCAGGGACGGTGTAAAATTAACAGTGTTGACATTGTTTTAACACTACATGGTGATAAAATAACACTGCTGTTCTTATTTGTAAGACAGTGTCAGTGTGAAATTTAAGTGTATTTTCAAATTTCACCCAAAGTGGCGCAAATAAGCCACGCCTCCACTTAAAGCTAGGCCACCAGTCTGTGTCCGCCATTTTCTTTTACTTGAAGTCGAAGTCGAAGAAAAAGCAGGTAAATCAGATTCTCACACGATATAGCTAAATTAAATCTACAGAGCCCTGCACATGAGTGTGTCGGGACACGTTTGATCAATTCCTTCCCTTGTTAAGATGAATCGGGGCCACGTTGTACTAATTTGATACCTCAGTATTTCAGCATGAGCAAAACACGCAAGTTAATGTTTGTAACTGTAAAAACGCTGAGTTGTATAAAAATATAAAATATCAAGGACAGGAGGAGAATTCACAGGGGATAAAAGCTATTGAAAGAATTGAGGCCTAATAGGCGGATGAAGTCGTGACGCACTCTAAATTGGCGGTCCCACACCTGAGGAGAAGCGCCGCGCGCGCGACACATAACATGTTTTCTAGATGTGGCGCGACCAGCTTCAGAAGGTTTCAGCTAGTCGCTAGGTGAGTTCCTGGCTTAAAATCTACCCTCGTCGAACACTGTTTAAGGTGTTTATTTGACCATGTAAGTTGCCGTTTTATTAAGTATTGTCTGTAGAAGAACGTTTAACAAAACTAAGTTATATGTTTTTGGAGGGGTGCTGCAGGCCTGGCTTTTTTATGGACGAAAACATGAGAAATATCACCAAACCAACACTTTATCAGGACAAAAACGTCACTCAGTTTAATCATTTATAAGTGAAACTTGCTTGGTTGGTTTAAAAAGTTTATTTTACGAGTTAGATGTAGCAGAGTTTGTGTGTGTGCTTTAGTTTTTTTTATATTGGTGTCATCTAAAAGACATACTATGGCAAACAATTGGAAAAACACCTAGCTTGGTTAAAGTACACAGACTGTCTGTGATTATCCTAATAGTGAGAGTGTTTCATTCCGAAGAAATGCTGGTTCAAGTGGAGTGTAAAGGGAACCCGAAATGGATCCGAATACCAGTGAAAAATGACTGTTTTGACTTGTGTGAATTCATTAAAGAAGGTAAGTTTTCACATATAGAGTAATTTTAAGTTCATTATCACAGTGTTATTCACTTTGAAATCAATGATTCTTATTCATATTAAAAAGTCATAATATATATTATAATAATTTTTGCATTAGACACTTAGTGTATTATAAATGGACTTAATCCCAAATAATATTATTATTATTTAATTTTTTAGCATATAGTAATGTTAACAAATCTTTGTATCTTTCAATACATTTGACTGTAAATTTATCCTACTGATCTGAAGTTATTTTATATTAGATTAAAAAAAAAAAAAAGTATTACTTGAATTTGAAAATAATACCAAGCGATTAAAATGCTGTAATTTCAGTATGTTTGAACATGTAATCGAATTGTATTTGTTTCTACCTCTAAGCTTCTGCCAAGTTCAACTTGCCGCATGGAGCCAATGTTGTTCTTAAAGACTCTGCAGGAGTTGATGTTGATGCTGATATTTTTGATGAGCTTGTGAGAACATCGAAGGTGTCCTTCCAAATTTGGGATGGTGATAAATCAGGTAAGAAACTGCTGCCATGTTCAAAAATGTATAATTTAGTTTGTATTCTTTCTTCACAATACATGATGATAGCGTCTGTTTTTTTAATGTTCATATTGTCTTGTGTGCTGTATGTGATTCTAAGATAATGTTCCGCAAGCTGAGACCGATTTCTCTGAGCCCTCATGCCCTGAGCTGTCATTTTCATCAGTTGAATCAGAAAGTTCAGATTCCACAGTGATTCCACAATCTTCAAATGCACGCAGAAAGCGATTCTTAGAAGAACCTTCTGACTGCAATGTGTCAAAAGATGTCAGTTATTTTTCCTTTGCTTAAGTTTTGTCCTTGAATGATATAATTTTTGATACTGTGTCAATAATCTTACCAGCATTAGTATATCAAAGACTGGTTTATTTGCATTCAACATCTTTATTTATTTATATATATATATATATATATATTTAAAGCGAGTTCATGCAGCGCTGCACTCAAAACCAGGAGGCTCTGATATATTGAAGGAGTACGAACAAACGAAGAGCCTGTCTGACAAGACACGAAAGAAGCTGGTAAACATCCTTGTGGCTGATATGGTAGAGAAGTATGGGTAAGTGACCAATAAAATAATCATCAATCAAGTCTAAATATTGCACTGGTATTTGATCACAGTTACATTTTATATGTAATGTTAATGTCTTTTATTTATTTATTTTTTTGTCATGCTGTGGTGTAGGAGGATTCCACCAGTCAGTATCCGTGTTAGCTATGCTCTTGGAATCATTACTCTATTCCCTAATTTGAAGGATAAGTGCTCATCGACTGGTTATGTAAGTATACAGTACATTGAGACTGTACACTCTCTCTTTATTTCAGCACATATCAAATGCATGAGTCAAATTATTTATTATACTGAGATTTATCTCAGATGGAATCTTTTTTTTGCCATTTTCTTCTAGAAAAATCTGCAAAATTCTGTGGAAGGAATGTAAACCTTGTCAAATGTGTAAAGCTTAGAAAACTGTTATTGGTAGCTGTAAATATCATAAAATAAAGTTTAAATATTTTATAGTTTGGGTAGTGCATTGTGTCTAGTGGGTCATGCACAGAACTTCTGTAAACAATATATTATTCTGCAAAATTGTGTGCATGTGATACTGCCTGGGTCTGATACATTGATGCTGACTTATTGATGCTAAACGTTTGTTTGACAGGAACAGTACTATGATCCACGCAGTGGCCAGGGTTACATTGCCTACAGATTGAAAACTGTTCAGCGCAACTCCGTAAATAATTTGAAGGGGGCATCAAAGTGGTTTACCAAGATGGTCCTAAGACTTTGCGCGAGACATCCTCAACAACTGAGCAGCTGTCAGGTGAGGAATGCACAGAAGCTATATCCATGATGAAGCATTCAATGGACGCACCAGTTATTAAGGATAAAATGAAGACAACATTCAAGTACAGGCAGAATTTGATACATGATCCAGACAAATCTTCACTCATTCTTGATTACTTTCCCCGATTTTTGGATACACCAGGCTTGGTAAGAAATATTGAAATTTTGATGTTAATTATATATGTAATTGTAATGTTTGTTATTGACATGGTTTCTCTGTGTGATAGATTGACCAAGACTTTACTATGCTTTTGGAGATGACATCTCAAGCAAGTTTATTGCGAAATGGCCAACATTCTACAAGCCAAGAATAATTGCTGACTGCAAAAACCTGCAACCTGGTGCACATGTTGATGACCTTCTGTCTGCTCTGGAGGAGTCTGATTATGGTAAGTATAAATGTTTTTTGTTTTGCTTTTTAAACTGGTTAAAACTGAACATGGTTTAACTGTATACTCTATTCTGCTAGGATGGGACAGTGATGTGGCAGCTATTCTCCTGCTCGTTCATCTCTTGCCTCCAACTGTAAAAGGAAGGAAGACTGGGAAAATCAGTGCAACTGAAGCAGCTGATCATGTTGTAAAGTTCATAAAGGTAAAATAAAGTTGTTGTTAGATTTACTCAGTCAGTCTTTTCCACAGTTGGTGTAATCTGTAGGTGTATCTGCGTAGTCATCATATACAGGTTCAGAAATATAGGACTGGGCAGAAAACTTCATCTCTTCACATCTCACATTAAAATCTTCTTACATTCTTTTTCTACTATTCAAGGGTGAAACAAAGCTTTCATTAACACATTACTATAAGATTTCATTTGTTACTAATGTAATGTAAATACACTGAACATTACTTGCACTGCATTTGTTAATTTTGGTTAATGTAGATCTCAACATAATACATTTTAAAAATGTTATTTGTTTGTGTACGTTTCTCCATATGTCACACCTCTGAGGATGAGAATTTTATTAATTAATTTAATTTAATTTGAACCTGAAAGATCTGTCAGCTGTTATACAAAACACTGTTTAAAATCTCTCATTATATGCTCTTAGGTGGGGACGAGCATCAAGACATTTCTTGAGCGAGTTGGATCTACACAGCCCTTCCTCCTGTGTTGGAGAAAGGAGGAGTAGCATTCAGAAGTTTTACATCATCCTGGACCAGAAGGCCATTCCCTGCATGACGCAGACAGCTGTCGCAGCCTTTGATGAACTCTTTAAGGCGCACTTTTTCTTTGCTGTGTCGTATGATGAGGCCTTGTGCAACTTCTACACGTTCATTCAAACAATGGTTTATGGCATTGATGTGGGCACTGCCAAGGAAAGTCCAAGGGTCAAGGAAATCTGAGTGAGAATTCAGAACACCGAGGTTTGACTCCCCCCTCCCCCTAGCATCTTGCTCAAATGTTCCCATGCTTCCTTTGCAAGGTACACCACAGAAGTTGTTCAAGTTTGTTTCAGCATCTGAAGTTTCATCATGGTTTGTACCCAGGGCGTTCATTACGGTTGAAATGTGGCGAACCTGGGTGTTCATCTGTGTTTTATACATATTATGGGTTCAAGAAACACATTTTGGGAGTGCACAGAGACTCTGTAGCCTCAGGTACTGCTGAAAATGTTGGCAGTGGTATCAATGTTCCTGTTTGTGATACCCTAAGTGAGGATCCTCCAGTCACTTTTCAGACTCCTGTTGAAAATCGGCAACTAACGGATATGTGTAGTGCTATTGTTGCTCAAGTACAAGCAGCTGGAGTCTCTGAAAATACTGTTCAATGTTTAGTTGGTTCAATGGAAGAACTTGTTAGTGATGTTCATGCTCAAGCAAGAGACACTGTTCTAAAATGTCTTTCATCAGAGATACCTAGGCAAACCCTAGACAAAGTTAAAGACTGTTTTAACCAGCTAGAAAATCCTTTCTCTTGCCTTAATACTGAAACAAAGAGGCAGAGACACTTTGAGAAAAAATGGAAAATTGTTGAACCATTGGAATATGTTCTTGGTGTGCGCTATGATGTGCGAAAAGATAAAACTACAGGATTATACAGTCAAGTTCCTGTCAGTGACAAATTTATCTGTGTGCCCATTTTAGGAACTCTTGAGTCTATGTTTACAAATTCTGAACTTTGCCACAAATGTGGTGTACCTCAATAAAATTTTTGCAATATTTTCTGCAAATATGTCCTGTCATTTTAATTTTGTAGAAACAACCAAATATTAACAAAAGTGCTATTATAAATCAGTATTTTTAACACTCATCATTGTTATATTCAAATTACACAGGTGTTGATCTTAAAAGGAGAGTGTTAAAAATTAACACTAATTGAATACTAACACTGGTGTAGTGCAGAAACAACAATGAACAGTGTTGAATAGGTTTAACAATTAACAATAATGAGTGTTGAATTTACACGCAAAGGGTGTCAAAAAGTTAACTATCAAAAGTTTAACATTTACACTCTATAGTGTGGACACATATAGACACTTTGCTGGTGTTAAATTTGACACTGTGGGTGTTCTTTTTACACCAGCGATTTTGCTGTGTATCTATTTACTAATAACTAAATATTGAATGTGCATCAATACGGATATCTATCTTGTGAAGAATGATGACCTAAACTGCAGTTAGCAGCTGAAAGAATAGTGAGTTACCACTCATTATTTATTGTCCAACTAATCAAACAAACAAAGAAAAGCATTTAATTTGTGTTTTCTCAATAAAGAATATAAAATAAAAGAATGCAGCTGAAATCCTTTTGCTTTGATGAAGTAGTGTGTGCAAAGAACCAAAACGCTCCCAATTCTCAGCTGATGCAATGTATTATAAATGTTGGCTTCTATGAATCAAAGAATGTGCTTTTGCAATCCCTTGTTGATGATGGATCATTTTCACACTGTATTAAAGCCTGTGAAAAGTGACGTAAGAAATTGTGCGGTGATAGAAATATTGATGCTGAGGTCTAGTTAAAGTCCCTTTCCTGCTCACAGGTAGTTTAATAATATTACAGACGCATTTTCCAACACTAAAGCATCTGTCATAATAAAAGTGATGAAAAAAATTGCTAAATATTTAAATTTTTTAATAACATATTGCAAACATGCCTCTCTAAAGGCATTAACTGTATTGCTGAGTGTTTAATCAGACTGCCAGAAATATTATGAGCAACGAACGTGCTGAAAACAAGTATTATATTAAAAGCATATATTAATTTCAAGTCCTGAAAAAAAAAAAAAAACCTTTACAGGCATGAAAACTGAAGAACAAAACAACACAATTGTGAAGCGAGTTTAGTATTACACCATAATATCATTCAATGAAACAATGAATAATTCAGTGGTTTGGATCATGACTAACAGGTTAAACATATTTATTTAGGGGTCATTAAAGTGCCAGAGTCCGTGTTTATAACACAGGACACCTAAATAATGCACCACTGTATCTCGAGGGGACAATTTCACGAAATGGACAAGAAAGTTGCACTCTCAACTACCAATATATTAACTGTGTGTTTTCTCCAGGGAAACATTCACGCTTTAGTCTTGTTACAGAGCCTCATACAAGTCATACAACTAAATGCAAGTCATGCATAAATGACAACATCCAGCACCGAAGAATAACTTATAATCTTTAATCATTCATCAACACAAAGTGTCTAAGAAAGGTTCAGATAAAGATAGGCCTATTACTTTCTATTTCACAGGGAGTCATAATAACCATATTTGGTTTATTTGTTGAATTTTTAAAGTATTACTGTTAGTTTGCTTGAATATCCCCAAGTACAACATTTAATATGTTGTAGGCTTGATTGTGACAGGTGTCAGCAGAGAAAATGTATTTTGTGTATTTCAACAGGATAATGTAAGAAATAGGAAAGTCTCAGATGGTATACCATCTTATATCTATGTTGTACCTGCCTAACAATATGCTTTTTATTGTACCTCAGAGGGCATTGTTGTTTCTCTAGATCAATTGGGACAGGGCCTAGATTGCACTGAGTAACTACATTGGACCCCTGGGTTTTACCATGATTGACTGTAATCAAGAGAAACTAACCCCAAACATTAAGGCCTGGATGCCCTTATGAACTGAAATTCTGTGAACACCACATTCTGTGAACTACTAACATCATTTTATTGTCTTGGCAGAAAGCATTTAGAATAAATATCACTATTATTCCTAAAGGCAATGAAACTACAGGGTCTTTAAATTAGTAATTTTCTAGTTCATTGACTTTTGATGTGCATCTGTAGCCAGTGATTCACATTTTGCAATTTTGCACTTTATACCTCTCATTTTCTGTAGACTAAATTATAGCATATATTTTGGCAATTCGATTTGTGATGGGGGGGTTGCATGTTCCAATCTAGCTCACAGTGAGAATACAAATTACATCGCCCATAATGCATTTAGCTTGCCAATTTGTATAGCCCCACCCCCTATCACTGTCTGAAGAGAAACACCTCTGCTGGCTGAACATCCTTGTCTAAGGCGTGTGTGTGCATAGTTACAGTGTGAATGTATATATATATATATATATATATATATATATATATATATATATATATATATATATATATATATGTATAAATATAGTTGAAAATTGTCATAATATAGAGGTGTATAATTAATTGATCTAAAAGATTTCAGTACGCTGGAACTCACGTAACCACTAAAAAAATAAATAAAAAACTCTTATACAAAAAAATTTACACATCTCTCTAATTTATATGTGGGTGAAGACATAAACTATCATTATTGAGTCATTATGGAAGAAAAGTACAATCCATTCCATTTTCATCCTCAATTTATAATCCAGCTGCTTGTGTTCAGTTTGAATATTTGCTGAAATAACTTTTTAAATGCTATTTTCCAAGCTATTTCAGAACTTGTAAATACTGATACTACATTTTTTTGTTTTTGTTTGTTAGTGGTATATTAAACAGATGCATAATTCATGAGGATAATAAGATGAAGAATATCCATGTTTATTGATAACACAAGACAACCATTAAAAATATTAATGAATAAACACATTAAATCCATGCTTTGCTAATTGCTTGTCATGCTGCATTTTGATGAATGCTTATCATAGACCTTGCACAAGTGATTCAGAAAACAGATTTCCACCTACTGCCTCTTTCAGGTGCATGACTTTACAGCTTCAGGAAAGGATTATTGATTTGCTGCTTTTTTAATGACTCAGATGCATTTTAAGAGAAATGAGTTACAGTTAGATCCTCTGACACATTCACACAATTTCCCAAAGCGTGGACCCAGTCTCATGGCGCAGCGGGACCCCACAGCACACTGAAGAGAGAGAGAGAAAGAAAGATCAGAAGATCTTAATCAAGTTTGTTTTGAAGTAAAGTTTTAATAACTTCTAATATGACGAAAATGAGGATATCAAAGAGATGGAGCAAAATTTACCTGTGGAATGCTACGTTTTTCTGAAGATGGCAAATGAGGCTGATATCTTGCCAAAAGTGCTGTCATAGCCTCGACCTATGCAAAAACATAAGTAAGCTATAAGCAACTGAATCTGAAACATATTTTTATTCATAAATATATTTTTATTCATAAATATTTTTATTTATGAATAAAAATATATTAAAATTAGAGCTGTCAAATGATTAATCGCGATTAATTGTATCCAAAATAAAAGTTTTTGTTTACATACTATATGTATGTGTACTGTATTTATTTATTATGATATAAATACACACACGTGCATGTATATATTTTGAAAATATTTACATGTATATACATTTATATATTTATATTATTATATTTTATATTATATATAAATATATTTAATATATAAACATAGCATATTTTTAAATATATACATGCATGTGTTTGTATTTATATAGGCTATACATAATAAATATACACAGTACACACATATATTATGTAAACAAAAACTTTTATTTTGGATGATTAATCGCGATTAATCGTTTGACAGCACTAATTAAAATATAGCCTAAATGTAAACACAAACAAGTTTGACACTTCATCAACCAATTATTCAGTGTTTAATTTACAGATAATTGGCCACACGTTTCATATAAAAAATATAGGCACGCTACAGAAAAAATAAAAAAATAAACAAATATAAAAAGAGTTTTATTTGGTAGCCTACTCACCAATTCGTTCTCCGTTTCCTGCTGGGACAGCTGTGTGTCATCTGTGAGTTCTTCGTAAGTTTGTCCAGAGCACATGACGGTGAAGAGCCCGACTATGATCAGTCCGGTCAGGATCTCTGAGCTCTTCATGGTCCTGAGTCAGTCAGCTGCACACTGAGGTGTGGAGGGACGGGTAATTTAGTAAACACGGACTACTTAACAGTTCACTGGTTCTTTTATAAACTGATATGCCCCGCCCTGACTTCGGTTAACGGATTATATCGGGTCAGCTATTGGGTAAAGGATAGCCTATTTATTTTGTTGAAGCTGAGACTGGAGCACAAACAAGTAGGTTATTGCATGTTCAATTCTCATGCATGCTGTCATATACAGGGGCGGTTCTGGGGGGAGGCAGTGGGGGCAGTGCATTTACTTACACATTTGAGAATCGAGATATTTCATGATATATTTTGGGGATATATTGAATAAAAAATTAAAACAATTTAATAAAACCCCTGCTGAAAAAAAAAAACAGTAGACACCATTACAAAATTAGTAATGGTTTTACTGGTTATAAAGGGACTTGTATTGGTTTTACTGGAAACTGTAATGGACCCTGTTGGTCTCTTCTGGTAATTGGTTGCCTTCTATTGGTGACTTGTTAAAACCAATAAATCCTAATGGAATATGTCCCAAAACACAAGACAGAAAACCATTTTTTAATGGTTAAAAGTTGATGGTTTGTAATGTTTGTAATGGTATTTGTAGTGGAAACCATTAAAATTTTCTGTGATGATTTTATTGTTTTTTTGTTTTTTTTTTCAGTAGGGACATAAGCCTATATCAGTTATACAGTGGTTTTGTGGCTGCTGTATATCATGACAAACATGAGAGCCCCCTCTTTACTCGTGCCCACCTCAAAAATAATGAGTGCATGATGCCCCTGACACTACAATACAACATTATTTGTCAAATAAATGAAACATGATGAAACATTCATTTTAGTTTAAATTGTTATAGATTACTTCTAGAGATTGCAGTGATACATGACATTGTGAAAAATGACCGAATGAATAATATTAAAGTAGGTTAAGATGAATTTTAAAATTGTGCCCCCTAAAAGCACAAGTGGCCCCTGTCTGCACAATAACATTTCATGTATTATCTAAGGAAAGGGTGGGGGGTGGAGCAATATTCCCATTCTGACATTTAGCCTATATTGACATGACTTACCCCTTAATATCTGGTACAATAGCCTATCGTGATTTAGCCTATTCATTGAAGTTAAATGAAGCTCACATTGGTGCCGGATGGTCTTGAAGCATCTCGGAGACGTTGCCACATTTCTTCTGTATTTAGTCTGTCTAGTCTGCAAAATGAATGTTTAGAAATGTAAACTGATATTTCCTACTGACACACTACAGCAAAGATAGAAATAACTGACTTTAAATACTAGAGTTCTAATAATTTTGGCCACCACTGTATTGGCTACCTTTATAGGCTAAACAGTCTAAACGGTATATACATACATTTCCTCTTGTTTTATATTTGTTTATTAACAGAAGTAGTGTCAATAAAATATAACACTACTTAATTATGATTAATATTGTGTTTAAAAAAATTACAATTAAATAAAATTACAATTAAATTACATTTAAATATGTAATTTATATTCTGTACATGTTTATTTGTTTTTAAGTTTAATAATTTTTAATAGAAATGATTTAAAATACAAATATGATATAAATGAATAATTATTAGTTATCCTAAGGCCCCTTGGAGGTTTGCTGAGGGCCCCTGCTGGAGAATCACTAAGTGCTGTGGCAGACTATGACCTGTGTGTGCAACAGAGAGCGCTGCAGTCACAGTTAAAAGTTTTGAAGTCATATTGTTGAAATGGGTGTTTCCTCAAACGCTTGCTTCAGGATTTAGGAAGGAACACGCCCATGACATCAGTGGGTTTTCAAGAAAAAGAGTCGCTGAAACCGTGCAGCGAAGTAAGAAGAGGGCCAGAGGCGCCTTCTCGAGGTCTAAATATAAATCCTAAAGGACAGAGATCTGCATCGAGAACTCACGAGGAAATAAGACTTGTAAAACTTTGGAGCAAACATGTCAACTTCTGACGAGACAGACGGTTTCCGTCCTAGATATGGGTGTAAGTATTAATGCCTTCTTCTGAAACGAGATGCTCAGTGTGTTACAAGAAAGCTACTCATTTTCACTGAATGCAAATGCTTTAATTTAAAGAGAGTGTCATTCAGTTGATTTTTTAAGATGTTTTATACAGTTGCGCATTATTTAATGCTCAAGTTTGCATCGGCATGGTTTACAACTTCCGCATTATAATACTGTATGTGTAGGGCACAACCGAGCGGGATCACCTGGACAACTTTTCTGAACAACCATGCGTGTTGTTTTTACAGTAATTTTACATAAAGCATTGACATCCTCACTCTTTCTCTCTGCTGAAACGCTGTACTAATCAAGATTACATAAACTGAGCATCAAACGACTGTGCACGGCCAATATACTGTCTGTAATCTAGACAAAACCGTTTGAAAACAGTTGTAAGTAATAAAATCTAGCCCACAATGAAGCTTTCTCTCTCACACACCTATAAGTGTTGTTTTTATTATAAGAAAACCATTCACCATAAACGCCCCAATGAAGGTCAAACGACACTCTCAGTGACTCTAGCTCTGGTAAAAAGCGTCTTTGTATCGCGCGCGCTACTCTTTATTTTCCCCTCTGGCCTGAGTAAACCTCCATCACCAAACCAGGTTTTTATGGTTAGTTACTTTGCTACTGTGAAGGCGGTTAATTGTTTCTGGAACTAATTCAGTTTCAGTGATCTATTTTACTAGGTGACAGCTG
The DNA here is from genome assembly GCA_039654775.1 of Spinibarbus caldwelli. Classification (NCBI taxonomy): domain Eukaryota; kingdom Metazoa; phylum Chordata; class Actinopteri; order Cypriniformes; family Cyprinidae; genus Spinibarbus; species Spinibarbus caldwelli. The sequence goes on along the minus strand of CM077220.1, from coordinate 30,081,539 downwards.
CCAGACCACTTGTTTTCTAAGCTTGAAATAAAGCATGAATTAGAGTGTGACAGTTTACACACACAGTTTAGTGCAGAGAATTGTGATTCATCCCAGTAAACTGAATCTTTTGAATCAATGCACTAAAAGATTCGTTTAGATTCTCTCGCTGATTCATTCAAAGCGCTTTCAGCACGTTGCATCGTTACAGCAGAGGGTGGATACGAATCATTTGACTTATGAACGAGTCATTGAATCACTCACTCATCCGATTCGTTAAAAACACTTAGTTGACTGAAAGTTTTAAACTGCACAAGTTTTATCAAACTATACAGTCAAAATGATAGTCTAAGTAAATACAAAGTTTAGTAAGTCACAGACTTTCAACCAGCTTTGAATTGTTGCAATGGTAGTAGCAGGCTAAATGTAGGTAGTATATGTAAATGAAAAAAATACAGGTGCATCTCAATAAATTAGAATGTCGTGGAAAAGTTCATTTATTTCAGTAATTCAACTCAAATTGTGAAACTCATGTATTAAATAAATTCAATGCACACAGACTGAAGTAGTTTAAGTCTTTGGTTCTTTTAATTGTGATGATTTTGGCTCACATTTAACAAAAACCCACCAATTCACTATCTCAACAAATTAGAATATGGTGACATGCCAATCAGCTAATCAACTCAAAACACCTGCAAAGGTTTCCTGAGCCTTCAAAATGGTCTCTCAGTTTGGTTCACTAGGCTACACAATCATGGGGAAGACTGCTGATCTGACAGTTGTCCAGAAGACAATCATTGACACCCTTCACAAGGAGGGTAAGCCACAAACATTCATTGCCAAAGAAGCTGGCTGTTCACAGAGTGCTGTATCCAAGCATGGGTGGGTTTTTGTTAAATGTGAGCCAAAATCATCACAATTAAAAGAACCAAAGACTTAAACTACTTCAGTCTGTGTGCATTGAATTTATTTAATACATGAGTTTCACAATTTGAGTTGAATTACTCTTCTTGAGTTGAATTACTTTTCCACGACTTTCTAATTTATTGAGATGCACCTGTATTTTTCTCTGTGTTACCTGCACCAGGATATCCCCATTTATTTATCAGTAAAAGTTCTCTTGATGATGTGAAATGCGTTATCTGGTAGATTTTTGTGAAAACTACAGATCATACTTACACATTTTTGTATCCCTGCTCACAGACAGTTCAATTAAGCCTAGTGCATTATGGATGTTGAAGTTTCCCTACCGTTTTGGAAAAAAGAAATGCCATAACCCTTTTTCTGTTTTCTCTAATCATGTCGCCAGTGGTGAATTACAACTTCATGTAATCTCTTTAGCTGACTTTAATTTTGTATGGTTACAGTAACTTTTACACATTCAGATTTATTCCGCCCACTGTCTTTTTTTTTTTGCAGGATTGACTTATATGACAAACTGAGCCAGCATTATTTTTGTTAATGTAGGTGTTGTAGTTAATTTTATCTGTTCACAAAATGTCACACTCTTAATTCAGTCTGAGAGACTTCAGTGCATGGAAATGAATGAGAATGATTTGTACAGATTGTTTCACAAATTAATGCCATATTTCACTTATGGTTTAAAACTAGATGTTACTGTAGGTAGGGTAATGTAGGCTTGAGTCTGCTGACCTCTGAACAACGATCATTTAGTGGTTGAATCATATAATTTTATTATCTTCTAGACTTTGTTTTTCTCTGTATGCAATGGAAAAATGGCATCAGTGATCTTGTTCTTGGAAAACCTTTAGAGAAATACCTAAAAAATTCACTGAGGAAGGGTATCACTGGAAATGGCGTAGTATCTAAGGATTGTCCTCATCATAATTCAGTTCATCTTGGATATTATTAGGGTCACATTTGCAAAAGCTACAAAGAAAGTGGACCATAGCAGTTCAGATCATATTTTAATCTTCCTGCAAACCTCTACAGAAATTAAAGATTTTTTTCAAATCTTATAACTTAGACAGGGTGTCGCCATATTTATTTTTTTATAGGCATGAAAATGAGGGTGTGAGAGGCAGAAGTACTGTTAACAACATGAAAATTCTATGTAATGGACCTTTATACAGCCTATGCTATTGAAAAGACTGATAGAATTTTCATTCAAATAAAAATATGGCAATATTGCATCTACTCTGACTGAGGTCTTTCATAGACAAAAATGTTTTCCCAAAGTTTCCTTCTTTTTTTTTTTCTTCTTTCTGAAATATGTGCAGCTATTTACAGCAATAATTAGATTTATCTTCTTTTTCCACCTGACATTAAACCCTATTAAATGATTTCAGTATGTGGAATAATCACAGATCTTAAGGTTGCTAGTGGTCAGACATGCAAGACATGTTATACATTACAAAGTTTACATAAACTGCTAAAACGGTTTGTTTAGAGTGTAGCAGTTGAATTACATTTTATTTTAACCATTTCTGAGCCACTACATCTAGTAGGTATGTACAGTATGTGACAAATATATCTATATATTACTGTTCAAAAGCTTGTGGTTGGTAAGTTTTTGAACAAATATGCACTTAAATGCTGGCCAAGAAGACTGCCTTTATTTGATCAAAAATACAGCAAAAAGAGTAATATTGTGAAATGTTGTTGTTATAATTATAGCCATTACTCCAGTCTTCACTGTCACATGATCCTTCAGAAATCAGTCTGATTTGCTGATTTGTTACTCATGAAACATTTCTTATTATCAGTGTTGAAAACAGGTGTAATGGTTAATATTTTTAGATTTTTTTTTAATTTTTTATTTTTTTCAGGATTCTTGATGAAAGGAAAGTTCAAAAACCTATGATTATTTGAAATAGAAATCTTTTGTAACATTATACAATAAATGTCTTTACTCTCACTTTGTCTTTGCGGAATGAAAACAGTCTTGCTGACTTCAAACTTTTGAATGGTAGTGTATATGTAAGTTTCACATCTCTGTATCTCAAGCTGGCTGAAGTGTGTGTTTCAATCTCATGTCTTGTATATCTGCCCCTCTCATTTTAGCTGTTCTGGATGGCATGGAGCGGCTCACCGCTGAGGAGATGGATGAGCGGCGTCAACAAAACATGGCCTATGAATACCTGTGTCGCTTGGAAGAGGCTAAACGGTAAGAGACTAATTCTCCATTTCAGCCCCTCAGCACTTATGTTAATTCATGATGGATGACACAGTGTTTTGCTTAAAATAGCAGTTTATCTTTCAGTTGGTGGTTGCTTAATGTCTCTTTGATGAATGCCTGTCACATGATTGTGGGTGTCTTCACTGCATGTCTCAGCAAGACCCACTACAGTGAATTTCTATAAAACCCAGACTCTCCATGAAGCTCTGAATTCCTAGTTCAGTCTATGACTTAAACCCTAAAGAGAGAGTTCACCCCGTAAATTCTGACATCATTTACTCACCCTCATGTCATTCCAAACCTGTATGACTTTCTTTTTCTTTGGATCATAAAAGAAGATATTTTGGAGAATATTTCAGCTGTTGTTGTCCACACAGTGGAAGTCCAAAACTTAATTGGAAAACATTTTTTAAAAATATCGTCTTTTGTGTAATGTAGAAGGTTGGTACAACATGTGGATAAGAAAATAATGACAGAATTTTCATTTTGGGTGAACTATCCCTTTTATTAACTCAGATTGCAAAGATTGCTAAGAAAATGAGATATGACAGAATAAATGTTCGGAAAAAAAAAATACAGTACTGTTAAAAAGTTTGTGATCGGAAAGATTTCTTGTTTTTCAAAGTCTCTAATGCTCACCAGGGCTGCATTTATTTGATTACAGTAAGAACAGCAATATTATGAAATAGCCTATTATTACAATTTAAAATAGCTGTTTTCTATTTTATTGTATTTTAAGATGCAATTAATTCCTTTGATGGCAAAGCTGAATTTTCAGCATCATTACTCCAGTCTTCAGTGTCACATGATACTTCAGAAATCATTCTAATATGATGATTTCCTGCTCAAGAAACATTTCTCATTATCAAAGTTGCAATCAGTTGTGTTTTTATATATATTTATTTATTTATTTATTTATTTATTTATTTATTGAAAGCTGTTATACATTTTACGATTCTTTGATAAATTTAAAAGAACAACATTTATTTGAAATAGACTTTGGTAACACGTTTTTACTGTCACTTTTGAACAATTTGATGCATGAATAAATACATTTCTTAAAAAAAAAAAAAATTCTTACCGACCACAAACTTTTGATTAGTAGCATCAAAAATGCTAATGGGTTGTGGGTGATTGTCATGGTGTTTCTTTGCGACTGCTAATGCGTTTTAGTGATTTGAAGCATGTTGCTGCTGTGATTCCAAGGGCATTCTAGATCATTTCTTGGTCCAGTTTGGTTGGCTTAGAAAAGTAATAACACACCTCTCATCAACAAGTCACACATTTTGAGGAACCACAAAAGATGTGTGAGGACTTCACTTGATGTGATGTGAGGACACATCAAAATTAGATACTAAGGGTAGAAGTCTCTACTCTGCTGTATTTATATTTGTTTGATCTTTTGGAAGTTATGGTGGCTATGGCCTGTCAGTGCACTCATTACATACACACACAGACACATCAGTGGTGCAAGAGGAAGTGAGTCAGTCCCTGTTGATTTCAGTATCTCACTCTGTAGCTGTGGCAATATGAGGTTGTCATAGAGACTGGTTCCGGTGTCTGCGTGTTTGAGGGAATGAGTGCGTGACATAGTGGGAGAAAAAGAAACCCCACTGTTTTCATATTGGGCAAATAAGTTCAGAATAGTCAAAGTCTTATATTAGCGTTCAGGTGTCCTCATTTGTCCTGCTATAACATCACATCTTTACAATATGACTGCACTTTAATAAATCAGCTAAAACACCAACAACACCGTTGCTATTCTTGACGTCATCCATCAGGCTTTTGCCTGGAGGACGAGAGAAAGTTTTCTTCTCAGGCCTTGTTGAGCTGACAGTATTTGCCCTCGGGCTTGATTCAGAAATGCTGGAATGCTTGGAGTTTGCAGCGATCATGACGTTCAACGGTCTGTGGTATGATGGGAATTTCACAGGTTTATATGCGGTGTCTGAAAGCAAATGCTTGTGAATTTGTGTTAGTTTGTTAGAATACCAAAGTGCAGATATTTCCAAACAGGCTTTTATCGTTGGTTTTAGGGCTGCAACTAACGATTATTTTGATAATCGATTAGTTGGCCGATTATTTTTTCGATTAATCAGATTTTTTTAAAAAAAATGGAGAAATTCTTCTTTTTTTTAATTTTATTGACAAAAACACTTCCACATTCTGCCCGATGTTCTTCAAACAAACGTGCCAACTGAATGCTATGAAAACATACAGTGCTTATTTTATTAGACCACTTGTCATAATAAAGAGAAAACACAAATATTTTAGGAATCTGTCAAAGAATTGTTTAAATCTAAAAATGTTATTGTCATTTATTGGGCAAATAACAAACTGAAACAACTAAATATTTTTTTCACATAATACAAAAAATAGCCTCCTGCCTTTCATAACAGCATGCATTCTTGCTGCCATTGTTTAGCTACTTTTTGACTGTAACTGGGCATCTGAAAAAATCTTTCATAGATCTTTCATTCATAGATAACAGAAATAATTATATTATAGCATTAGAAATAGCCTACTGTTACTAAAGACCTTACGCATATTGGAGGACTAACAGATAGCTAAAAAATTATTTTAGTAAACACCAATACTGTTAGTTTAGAGCAGCAGTGGCACAAAGCTTACATTATTTGTTATAGGCCTATAGTTTAAATCTCTTCATCAAAAATTAAGATAATAATAAAAATAAAGACGAATAAAAACACAAACTCAGTGTTAACCAACTTTTTGATCACAGTCACGTTTACTGTAATTTCTTTATCCTGTAAAAGGCGGCTATGAAGTGTCTGATATTTATATTCAGACAACTATATACGCAGTTATCCCTTTACAGTTCCTACTCTCATAAAATACGTACACTACATGTTGACTTTTAAACCTTAATTTAACGTTTAACAACAGATATTTCAGCACAATGAATGTTTTTGCGCTGAATATTAATCCCTCTCTGACACGTGTTCACGCGCCCGCCGTGCTGGCGCTCATTCAGTAAAGATTTAAACTTAACACAGACTGTCAGGACGGAACTTTATGCAAAAATGGAAATGCTCGTGTGAATTTGTGACATTTACAGATAAGGTTATGACTGTAAACTGAACGTTTTTGCGCTGAGGACGAACACGCATCTGTCAAAGCGCCTGACAGGGCAAGCCATTACGCTAATGCATTAACTTAAAGCTTAAAATAAAGATTTCTCGTGTTTTGTGCAGCTTGGATCACGTACTTCTCCTGCAGCATCTTATTCAGTTTCCTCCACTATTTTTAGATGAATTTTGTCCACAGAAATGCGTTATTCAGTGCTGCAACGTTAATTTGACGCGACCGGCTGAAGTTGGACGTGCACTGTGGGCAGACCCGACTAATCGATAATGAGAATAGTTGTCGATGATTTTCATTATCAATAATAATCGATTTTATCGATTAGTTGTTGCAGCCCTAGTTGGTTTATTTCCATATCACTGTCTGCTATTTAAGGTCCACGAATTTGGCCCAAAGAAGGTATCCAATGGTGGATGAAGGTTTCTTGCGTGCTCGGGCTTTTCAGTGCGCAAAGTTATTAAATTTAGGTTAAATTCAAATCTGACTCCATTTTATTATGACCTCGAATTTAGGTTGAAATGCAAATTGGTTCGTCCGTTTCTAATTATTATTCTTCTGACATTTGATTATTCTAATTAACTCTTTACTTTATTACTCGTTCATTAGGAATCAGTGCGCTCAGGGTGTGTCACGCCGGCCGATGTACATGTACCCCACGGTCACAAACCCTCCAGTCTGATCATTAGTCAGAGGTTATGACTAACTATTTAATAGACTGCTTCATGCTTGTCATTTTTAAATAGTGGTTCTGTTTAGCCCCCTACAGTCACCTATGTAACAACTTAGTTAAAGCTCAAACAATAATCAGAGGTTATGGCTACTTCAGTAGTGTTTCTATCTAGCCCCCTATAGTTAGTCTAACTATATAACAACTTGACTAAAACTGAGACAATAACCAGAGGTTATGGCTAGTACTATGAAATATGCCCGAACCATGCTAGTATTTCAATAGTATTTTATCTAGCCCCCCATAATTAATGCAACTGCATAACAACTTAACTAAGTCACGCAGTTAGTCAGAAATCTAGAAACTCACCAGATGTGCCCCATGCTCCATCTAACCTGAGATCTAGTCTGTACTAACCCTGGACGCATGTTTGCGGTAACATACACCTTCATTTAATCTACTTGAGAAAATAATTTCAGAGTAAGTCAGAATAAAATCAAATGTAATAATTTATTATCAGTTAGGTACATATTTATTGTGCCACTTATACAGCCAGTTCGAAGTTATCAAATCAATACAAACCATCAAAATCTCAAAGATGAATCTAAGAGTAAGCATACCTGACTTGAGAAAAATACATAGTATGAAGTGTGCGAACACACTTTATATCACAGGCTCATTCCGGCTACAGAAGGCCCTGATCTTATTGCAAGATTTCCTTAAGTACTCAGCCCAAGACCAACATCCCCCGAAATGGAGACAGGAACTAACAATTGGAATTTTTATTGATCGAGTTAACACCTTTTGGGACAAAAGGTAATTTTGCATGAAAAGCACTGGGAACTGACCCACCCTCTACAGCAGTGGTTTTCAAACTTGTTCCTGGGGACCCACAGCTCTGCACATTTTGCATGTCTCCCTAATTTACACACCTGATTCAGATCATCAGCTCATTAGGAAAGGGCTCCATGAACTCAAATGAGTGTGTCAGATAAGGGAGACATGCAAAATGTGCAGAGCAGTGGGTCCCGAGGAACAGGATTGAAAACCACTGCTCTACAGTATGCGAAATATCTCTAAACTCTTAGGATCTGTATTACCTTTTAGTTTACTTCTTGTAAGAATGAGACCATTGTACCAGATGCCCTGAGACAATCCAAATGATACCAAACATGACTGTAAATATCACTTGTATTCATGTAGAACATTATATTCTACTATTGACCATTCTGAGTGAGTTGAGTGAAGGGAAGGATGGGTGAGGGGAAGGTAGGGGATGAAAAGGAACTGATGCATATGTGAGAGAGGCGTTTTACCGCATTTTCTCTCAGTGGGATGTGGAAACAGATGTCTGTATGTTAATACTCTGTGTGTGTGTGTGTGTTGTCCATCTCAGAAGTTCAAAGTGTCTGAGGTTCTGTAATTCTTACACTATAAAGCCTGAAGGCCTGCTCTGTGTGATGTGCTCATGTGAATTGTGTGTGTGTGTCTTTGAGCTGTGCAATGCAAATTCTGCACCTACAGTATTTTATCCTCTCTATTTCCATGTCAACTGTGCTATTTCTTATTTTACACTCTTAAGAAAAATGGTAATCTAAACCAGATTAGGGTTCTTCTGCTTGTAACAACAGCAGAACCTTTTTATAAGGTTCCATAGAGAACCATGCGTTGAAAGTGCTATAACTTCAAAAAACTTAAATAATAGTTATTATTACTTTTCATATTCAAACATATTTTAACCTCTTTATTTGTCTGTGTCCATTAACACCATATAGCCTCTATTAGGGTTACATTGATAAAGCTGACAGCAAGTTGTGCCAATTAGGGGCTTTTATTTTGTATTGACATGGGAAATTGTACTAAAAATGAATTATTACCTAACAAAAAAAATAAAAACACGAGCAAGTTTTAGTGAAATAGGTTCGTAATCCATTATCTTTCATTCTTCACAGATGATGAGGTTGTGAGATGTGGCAGTATTTATCTGTGTAGAAATAAACATTTTAGTCACTGTATGTCTCTTCCATTTGTAAAAGCAGTTATGTTTACGAAGACCAAAAGTAGATATTGTGAATGGTCAGTATGTAAGCCCTTTAAAATATTAAAATGAAAATGTAATATAAAATGGGATAGCATTAATGTTTTTGTTATTATTTGTACCATGTTTATACATAAACCCAAGTAATAATTAAAAATTCTAACCCTAAACTTAAGCATAGAATGGTTCTTCAGGGCAGTATTTTTGAACTATTAGCCTAATATATGTAAAGAACCTTTAAATAACAATGTTTTTTAAAAGTGTATATGATCTCATCTCAACATTAGAATAATGTGAGCACAGCAGAAGGGGAACTGCTGTAAAATTGGGTTAAAATAAGGTCAAGAAGATGAATTAAGGTCCGGCCACAAGGTCACAGGTAGAGCTATTAATGGATTACCCTTGGGAGTCAGTCATTTTTGGTTACCTAGCAGTTCAGATGCTTTTTGTTTTGTTTGTTCATTTTACAATTCTGTCTAGTGAAGTGCTCTTGGGGAATGTTGTCTAGCATGTCTCTGGTATGCTATCTATTCAAAGTCATGCCCAATCCAATGTCTCCTGCACGGTCTTCCAAGGGAAGCATACTTGGGTGAGAATCTACTGTAAATAACCTTGAGTGACAGAAAACAAAGATGGCTTTGTAGATTAATGAAAAAAAAAAAAAATTTGAAATCGCAGTATGGCAAAGGATGTGATTTAATGAAATGAATACATAAATGTTTGAAAATGAATTAAAATTTGAAAATGAATATTAGTATTGCTGTACAGTTATATATTATTTTTCTTATTTTTAATATTTTAATTATATAATAATAATAATAATAATTATAATATATAATAATTATATATATATATATATATATATATATACATATATACATACACACACATATACACATATACATACATATATATGTATATATGTGTATAAATAAAATAATATAGTAATATAGTAACGGTGATATATAATCACAGCATTTTTGTCAAATTGTGTGGCCCCACAAATACATCTACCCAAAAAACGAATGAAACAAAAGTTTTAACTTATTTTTAAAAACTTAAAATTCTACACTCAAATGTGTTGAGGGCATAAGGAAAATATTACTTTTTACATGATGGTTGCACCACATAGATACCATTTACATTTTTTAAAAATGTTTTTTTAAAGAGTACATTTGGAGTTTGTATCTAAGAACTTGCCATGTTTAAACCAGATTTGTACTTTATTGTTGACACTCTTATTTGCCATTGACCTACGGGTCAGCATTGTTTAGCTGACGTGCAAAGCTTCTTCTCTATATGAAATCTCTGTGTCACGAGGTCAACAGGCAACTTGCTGTAGTTTTTCAAAGCATTATGCAAACCTCTCATTTCGACTACTGTTAATTGTAGGTTTCTGTTCTGTAAATGTGGAGAAGAGATCGATGCTGAGGATACAGGGAAAGAGATGCGTGAGAGGGTTGTGAGAAGATAACCAATGGTGTTATGTGTCAGCACAGTTGTCCATGAGGCAGTATGGTTCACCGCTGCTAATACTGGCATTCACGCTGGGATGTGTGAATATTTGGTTCAGCCCTTCAGAACTGCCCCACCCCTCTCATAACTTTCTGAAGGTGTAGCCTATGTCAGATTCCTCTGTTATTTTCTTGTGCTAGTATCATGTCAAAACAAAGTGGTTCATTTCATCCTCCACTTTTTCCTCAAGAAAAATGTTTAGATCAGATATATTAATATTTAGATCTCTTTTATGGCCAATACAGCATCTTATACACTTAAATTGATTATTTGTTCCAAATTGGAACACTTTGTTTTGAAAAGCATTCTGTTAATTTATGCCTCTGTCAGACAGATAGCAGTTTTATTGCTGTAAGTCGCCAGGTCAAAGTACTGTTGGTCAATAGGCATTCCAGAATCTGCATGTTATTGGTGGGTTGCCTAACTGGCCAAAGGTTTTAAAAATCCCATCAAAAATAATGTTTTGACAAGGAATCAGGAATTTTCTACTGCTAAAAATGAATATACACTGTAAAGGTCCTTGCACACTGAGTCTGAAATTTTTGTATGTTGTTGTGTTTTTTTTTTTTTTTTTTTTTTTCTCTCGAATTCGTCATCCTTTCCTATCAAAATGCTTGCTACGGATGTGAAAACGCAGAAAATCGAACCTGATCCAAATTTTTTTATGACGGACAAAAGTTTCGGAGGCAGTGTGTAAATGTGGTCATATTTATTTTTTAACGTGCGAAAATTTTGGACGAGAATTTCGGACTCAGCGTGCAATGACCTTCAAACATATTGTTTGTTTAACTTAAAGTAACATGGTTGCCTTAGAGTTCATTGAAACTAAAAATGCGATTTATAAAGAAAGCGATTGGTTTAATCAACAGAATCCTAAAGTATCGCAACATTGTTAATTAATTATAATGATTATAAGTTGATTTCACAAAGAAAAAAGTTCTTCAAATTATGAAAATTTTTATAGTGTAGGGGACAGTATTTGGATATAATTTGCTGCTGTTCATAATGCATCATTTCATTCATGATAAATAACGATTATAAATGCACTCACTTGTAATGATGACACGTGTCATTTTTTGTTACATCACTATGTGGGCAACTTGCTCACAGTAACAGTAACTTCTCAATCTCATTCTATTGGCCGCTTCATGTCGCTGCTCATTTGCATAAAGTTATACTTGTCAATGCATTTATGGACATGCCCACATCACTTCACTCCACCACAGGTGCTGTTGCTCACGTCACTGAAAATTTTAGTTACCTAAAATTAGGGATATGCTGGTATCAAATTTTCATGTTGCGATTAATTGCTAATGCTTTTATCACGGTGTACGGTACTATCACGATATTGAAATTTAGTTGCAAAAAAGTGTTGTCATAATACAGTATAACAGGTTTAATATCTTTTTTTCTTATAACAAAAATAACTGAACATTTAAATACAATAAAGCAATACAGAAAAAAAAAATTATAAAGTTAAAAATTTTACACATTAAAGTACAAAAGAATTATAAAGACCAATAGGTAGCCTATCAATTTACAATAAGATCTCATTAGTTAACCATAGTTAATGCATTAACATTAACAATGAGCAATAGCTACATTTGCTACAGAAGTTATTAATCTTTGTTAAGCTCGGGTTCATTAAAAAAAAAAAAAAAACTGTTGCAACTTTTGATTTTAACAACGTATTATTAAATATTGGAATTACCTAAGATTAATGAATGTTTATAAGAATTTTTCATTGGGAGTTTGTTAACTAATGAATTAACTAATGTTAACTAATGAAGCTCAAATGTAAAGTGTGACCGAACAAAGAATCAAAACACTTTCAAGCAATATCTAGGGCATGGTGTAGTCCAGATTAAAATGTAAAAAAGTTTTAAAATAAATAGCCTATTAAGTCTAAATATTTAAGTATTTGGCACTGTGATGAACACCATAGTGAACACAGAAATCTGAATGGCTATTTAATTAATTTAAATACGTTTCAGAAACAGAAAGTAGTGCAGCTGGTTTGTTTAAGGGGTTTCCGGGGTAACTGCTGCATTTCTGCTGTTCAGCGCCATCTGCTGTCAGAGATCTCTCACGTGTTCCGCCATGCGCTTCTCATCCGTGTTTGTTTACATCAGAGTGCCCACGCATCTTTGACGCAGTTTACAGCGGTGTTGTGCATTTAACAAGTTGATGGGAAAAGTACTCTTAAAATGCATTAAAAATTCTGTTTAATTTGTAATAAATTATTATTCTCGGTATTTTGAAGTGCCCACGATAACAATATCGCGCATATTCATTATCGTGATATATCGCATTACCGAATGCCGGCACATGTCTACCTAAAATTTTAAGTCACTTTATTCCTGCACATCACTCTGTTTGATGTCATTTAGGCTCCAGTTTCCAGCTGAAATGCTGCTCTCGACCAAAAAATCCTGAGAACTGAATACTATTTTCCACTATTTATTTTTTTAATTTTCATGAGTGGTAAAATTGAGGCAGACTGAGAAAGGTCAGATTTAATGACAGTTTGCTAGTCTGTCCAAATGTTTTATTAATTGCCACACAAAAACAGTGACCTGTTTCTCTTTTTACAAAAAAACTTCATGCAATTTCCTGTTGAGCTACAGGCAGTCTTAAATATGCTCTCAAGTGAAGTAGAGAAACCCCAGTGTGGCCGTCTGTAGGGAATAGAGCTGTAATATAACAATACACGGGATGTGGGGTACTGTGCAATACACTGCCGCTTCCTTACATCCTTTTAACGATGCATTAAAACACAACAGTGTCTGCGTGAAATGAAAACTCACACTATCTTTGTTGTAAATGAATGTAATAGATTTTATTGTGAATGAATTTTCTGTTTTTTTTTTTTCGTTTTTTTTTAACCTTGTAATGTTTAATCAAAACGTCATAACTCCGGTGACTTCTCTATGGTGATGTAAGCAGTACTTCTCCAATCAACTGCAAACTTGCATTTATTTTTGAGTGCAACTCCAAAATCTCAAAATTCAATCAATAACTGATGAATTTAACCAAGTACCCACACTGTTTTTTTTTTTTTCTGACAACACTTGAATGTACTTCAATAACTGTTGCTACTTCTCTTTCATTGTTACTTTTAACTCTATGGACAGCATCTGTGGTAGGCTATTGATTTACCCCTGAAAATGACTTAGACTTGTTCCTTAGTTAAAAAAATTTTAGGCACCTCAAATTCAGTCTAAATTCAGGAGTCCTTATCTGATACCAAAATGATTCTCAGTGCATCTCAATTTCTGTCTGCAGAAGTGTAAAGCCATATTTGTTGGCTAGGAAGGTTTATCGTCATGCATCATGCAGCTTGTTTCCTTGGCTCAACCTGAAGTTTGATTTTTTTTTTTTTTTTTTTTTTTTTTTTTTTTTTTTTTTTTTTTCCCCAGTGTAAAGTATGTTCACCCAGTAGACTTCCATTGCAAGTGCATCACTGTAAACACATTTCTTGTTTGTTTGAAACTGAAGGATGTGGCGGAATCATTCTGTGAGTATAGTCTGCATGTCACAGATGTTATCAGTGGATGTTACCCAGAATATTCCTGTACAAGTGTACAGACTCAGCTGTATATTGTATGCAACATATGGCTGCAGTGGCAGCACTGCTAAATACTGCATCAGTAGTGATTTGACATTTATTTCACCAAGGCGATATTGTTGGCCTATATTTTAATTATGGACATTAAGTTTTACTGTTTGGTCAATAAGTGTCGGAAACAGGACTTCTATTATTTTGATAACTCGGAGAACCACCCAACTGCAGATTGAGTTTTCATTCTCCAATCTCCATCTTATTTTACTGTCTTTGTTTAATAGTTTTGTCTAAAAATTGAAAGGCAAATACTATAATATTTCTTCATATATTGTTGGCATCAGCAAATACCCATTTTAAATGTCTTGAAATGTATAATAAAGATTTAATGCCACAAACCTCATAAACTTTAAATTCAGCTGTTAGATCTTGTGTTCGTTGCCTACATAAAAACTTGTGTGTGTGATTGCCCTTCCATACGGAATATCCGAGCCGTGAGAGTTGGATGTGGACAGGAGGTTTCGGCTGTCACTGGACACACGAGCGAACAACTTTAAATCCTTGATTTCAATCTATTCTCCACTACATCCAGTTTGCTGTTGCCGTATATTTAGTATGTACTGTAGGCTTGCTGCGATAGTCAGTGTTTTCGGTTTTACTTGTGTTAAAGGGTTAGTTCACCCCAAAATGAAAATTGTCATTAATTACTCACCCTCATGTCGTTCCAAACCAGTAAGACCTTCGTTCATCTTCAGAACACAAATTAATATATTTTTGGTTAAATCGGAGAGCTATCTGACCCTCCATAGACAGCAACGCAACTGAAATGTTCCCAGGTCCAGAAACGTAGTAAATACATCAGTAAAACAGTCCATGTGACATCAGTGGCTCAGCTTCAGTTTTGCGGCGCTACGAGAGTACTTTTTTTGCGCAAAGAAACCAAAAATAACATAATTTACTTAACGGTTATTCTCCCCTGAGTTATGTTTTCCACCATTTTGGAGAGTACCCAAGAACGTATTTGACGTAATCAGCGTTATTTACGTTCGGGGGGGAAAGCGCGCATGAACGTATAATCTGTGTAATAAGCATTGTGTTTACGCTTAGGAGAAAGCATGCGTATTATTGTGGTACTCTCTAAAATGGTGGAAGACAATTCGGGGGAGTAAATTGTTATTTTTGTTTTCTTTGCGCAAAAAAAAGTGTTCTCGTAGCATTGCAAAACTGAAGTTGAGTCACTGATGTCACATGGACCGGTTTTACCGATGTATTTACTACTTTTCTGGACCTGGGAACATTTCAGTTGCGTTGCTGTCTATGGAGGGTCAGATAGCTCTCCGATTTAATAAGAAATATAATTTGTGTTCCGAAGATGAACGAATGTCTTACGGGTTTGGAACAAAATGAGGGTGAGTAATTAATGACATAATTTTCATTTTGGGGTGAACTAAACCTTTAAGCTGCAACACCGGTTACGTCATTTGCCCACCGCGGCACCGCCCCCACCGTCATTTTGATTTTATCATTATGTAGTTCAGTTAGAGGAAAGACACTGTTAAAAACTGAACATGGCTGCTCAATGAGAATGACAGTGGCATCACAGATCAGGAGCAGGAGTCAGATTTAATTTATCACGTGAGGAGAGTGAGTCGAGCTCACTGACAAGAAGGGTGAGGTGAGAAAGACGAGACGATGCCAGAAGATTTAGTTTTGAAACTAAATGCAAAAGCGCCTGTTTGCCAATATTTTTGATTTTGAAAAACCTGTTGACTTTTGCCGTTTATCTAAGGTGAATTTGGAAGTTTTTTTTAAACATCCAACTAGTGTTGTCAAAAGTACTGACTTCGGTACTGTAATTTTAAAAATGTCCATTTCCCGCTAACATTTGAGCGCTGTTGAGCGGATTCTTAAACACAGCTGATTGGCCATAGTGTTCACGCGCTCAACAGATATGACTGTGATTGGCTACAGTGATCCTCGCTTCACGCTCTTCACCGAGCTCTTACACAAAAGCACATGTGAGCATTCTATAGACGCGAATGATCAAGCGATGATCGTGAAGCGATGATCACTGTAGCCAATCACAGTCATATCTGTTGAGCGCGTGAACACGATGGCCAATCAGCTGTGTTTAAGAATCCGCTCAACAGCGCTCAAATGTTAGCGGGACGATTTTAAAATTACAGTACTGAATGGTACCGAAGTCGGTACTTTTGACAACACTACATCCAACATTTCTTATTTATTTGGTTCCACAGTGTTTGCTGATTTTTACTTTATTTAAACTGTATTTTATTTATTTTATTTTACATCAAGGTGTATATGCTGTGCCCACAAGCTTTCTTATTCGTTTCGCTAACAAACGTTCTGTTTCTTATTTATTTGCTTCCACAGTGTTTGCTGATTTTCAGTTTTATATATCTATTTAAACTTTGTGTAGCCTAAGTAATTTGTTATTTTATATTAGGTATATAACATGGTGTATTTTTATTCTTTGTTAAAAGTTCTATGAGTTTGACATTGTATTTTGTTGTTGCTTGAATCGAATCAATGCCGAATTGCTGCTAATTTGAAAGTGAAAATAAAATGCGCACAGCGCTTTTTTTAAGCCATTTAAAATCGAAGGAAAAGAGGGAAAACTCAAATGAACTAACTTTTGATTTAACATTTACCTAAAATGTAATAACTGTTAAATAATACTGAATAGTGTTCACTCTATACATTAAATATAGAATAGTCTTTGTTAAAGCTGTGTTTTGTTGTTTTATTAACATAAATGACAAACACCAGAAGGTATTTATAGGGTGCTGTCACTTTAAGACTGAAAGCATGGCTCTAATATAATGATACACATCCAGTTTCATTCTGTTTGCATTCATTTCACTTAAGACATAACAGACTGTGTTTACGAGAATACTTGCCGAAATGGGTATTTTGAGAATTTTGTGTGTCCATTCAAGCGCAAGAAGACATGAAAGGGAACTGAATTCTGTCTTCAGGAAACTAAGTGAGTGCCTCTTTCGCTTGAACGGTTTAAAATTGCTTGAATGTTTAAATTGGCAAGACTTAGAAACACGTTCATCACGATAATGGTTAAACTTTACAACTAATCCATATATCACATCCATGCTGAAGGGGCCTGGTCTGTACGGATCAATTACGATCCGTTGAACCCCTAATTACCTGTAAATCACTTGCCAACGTCCGTGAGACAGTAAATGCCAGCAGTGAATGGAGAGAAAATGAATGTCTTTGGTGTCAGGGAGGGGAACCGATGACAGTTCGCTCTCTAACTTCTGCTGCGTGATATAATTATATCATTCTACAGAAACATGAGGTCATTGTTCATTATGTGATTTGCTTTAGTACGGCTCTCATTCACTCACACATTTAACAGCCTCTCCCTTGTTTGGCCAGGAAAGAGCCCACGCCTCTGTGTTTGGCCACCCCACCCTTCATTACCTGCTGCTTTCCCTCAGCAATCCCTTCACAGGTGCTCTTCCCAGGAAAATGGCAGCGTTCACTTTGCTTTGACTTTTTAAGAATGATTGCCTTAGTCAGTATTTTTAGTATCAATCTGAAGTTACTTTTTTTTTCTTTGACATGTTTAATTTGAACTTCTTAGGGGTAGTTGTTGCTTTATCTGACATTTTCTGTGAGAATATGTGGGAGTGAGATTGAGGGGAAAAAAAGCCCTCCATGAAGCCCCCCCCTTTTTTTTTCTCTCTCTTGAAACGCATATATACTGTACAGGATCTCTTGACCCCGGGGTCACAGCTGTGATATCAACAAAACAAGCACACACTAAGTCCATTGTCACACACTAAAATGAGGAACGGGAGACAGCTCTTTTTGAAACCACAGCCCCATTTTGATCCCTCATCTTGTCTGTAATGTTTGGGAAATTGGAGATTTTGGCTGCAAGGTCCATTTCCTCTGCTAGTAGCAGCCCCAAAAGTAGGATATGAGGGCTCTTAAAATGATTGAATGTTATTGCATTAGGTAACTAAAATAAGTAATATTTGCTTTGATATTAGGGATGTAACAATTCACTTAACTCACTATACTGATTTCACAATACAATTTTCTCACATTTTTTTTAAC
Organism: Spinibarbus caldwelli; assembly: GCA_039654775.1. NCBI lineage: Eukaryota > Metazoa > Chordata > Actinopteri > Cypriniformes > Cyprinidae > Spinibarbus > Spinibarbus caldwelli. The sequence continues at coordinate 30,063,430 of CM077220.1, read as the reverse complement.
AAATAAGATAAATCTCTTCATATAAACAAATGAAGGCTTTCCCTGTGCTCTTTCCATTTAAAATTAGAGGCAACCACTGCATTTTAATACTGATCCAAACAAAGATACTGCATACATGTAGCATGAGCAGTTTTTAATCTAAATTAGTTTGTATAATTTCAAAATTTGAAGCAAAAACAGAATGGTCTGACTTTAGTTTTATAAACTCCTACACCCAATTGTATGGCGATTCGTTTAACATCTCGACCGATTTGAATTGTCTCACATTCATGGTTTTTCCTGGCTCAAAATGAGACGGAGATGGTACCATCCCGATCATGTGCACACAATATACCCACCCTTTAACTGGCTAAAACAAACACTTTTTACCCATGACGTATTTTAGGTATTATAATAATTATGATTGAAAAAAAAAAAAAAACAATTATAAAGTTACATTTTACTAAAACAAATTAAATACAGCAACAAATACAAAAAAAAGCCCTTTTGTAGTATAGATAGGTAAACATAACATTAGGTTGTTAAACACTTTGTGAAATTGAAAATCTTTATCCACTCCTTATAGTCTCCTGGTCCATATCGCTTTGATCCAATATACATTTATCCACGTAAAGTGTCTAGAAAACAAAACATTTTCTTACAACCTTACATGAATTCTTCTTACTATCATAGTCGTGTGTTAAATATAGGGCCCTATGAAATCTGATTTATTTTTTCCCAAATTCAGTTTTATTTTCTTTCCAAATTCCATTTTTTTTTCCCCTTTTTTTTTCCTTTCAAATTTTTCTGGAATCCGTTTTAATGGTTACATTTTTAAGATTACATTTTATTAATAAAACAGCATGTCTAATTAATTAAAATCATGAAACTTATACAACTTCACATTAGTTTATTAAAAGTTTAACAAAAATTACATGTTTAGGGCTCTATGAAATGTTTTATTTTCTTTGACCATATGTTTATTGTTCCCAAATTCTGTGTTGTAGCATGTCTAATTATTTGAAAATAAAATAAATATAAACATAAAAACAACTTAATTTAATCATATTTATTATTAAAATAGCCTTTTGAAATGTTTTCTTTTCCTTCAGAAATTCTGTGTTGTCTAGTTCTCAAATGAAGGCATAAAACATTAATTTATCTTTAAATTATTGAAAATCAAACTTTATTTAGGCAAACAAAGGGCATTTACTATTAAAATTAAAACATGGAAGAAATTTTGTTTGATCATTACTTAAAAAAAAATAAAGTTTTGTAATTTTAATAGTAGCCTAGTAGTAGCAGGACAGTAAGTTAAACCAAACTTTTATTTTGACGGGTTGCCGTGAATACCTTTCAGTTCTGTGCGATGCTAGTTTTACTCAAATGAAAGGGTAAAATACTCATGAAGTAACTCTCAGAGCAGTTCTGGAGATGTTGTTCATGTATTTATATCCTCATTTAGAGAGATGGCAGACTCTGAAATCACTCTGTGTGTAGTAAACAAAACCACGCGTCTCCGCCATTCGTTCATTCATGCAGAGATGATCACGTAATTTGAGTTAATGCTCATCAGATCGCGTAAATCAGTGGGAAATGAATAGAAATTATGATTCTGTGTAAAGAAATATCAGGTAAACTTGCATAAAAATATCAGTATTTTTCCAAATATGAACTATAAGCTCTAATGGAAGCTGTTCAGTGTTGCTTGCACGTGACTGCCTGCCTGAGTTTTGTCGACAACCAGAGGCGGCACAAAATTTGGCGGAGGCGGCCGCCTCATAATTCTCTATGCAGGAAAAACCCTGATTTTTGCATCGATATTCAACTGGGTCGGGGTACATTGTTACATCCCTATTTGATATTTTAAGAAATATAGCACAAACCCACTTTTAAAGCAAAATATTTAACAATAAGGTGTTTGGTTGGATTTTAAATGCGCTGTTTGAAATGAAGACAATTATTTTGAAACAATTTAATTTTTCACATTAATTTGTTATTTTGTATTAATAAAATAAGATCAAAGATCAAACAACAGTACAAATGCAATATAAGAAATATTTCTATGCCTGTTCAACAGTATAGCTTTCAAGTACGAAACTGAATCAAATGTAAAATAAAACACTGATTAAAACACTCATACAGCATAGCTATATGAATTCAATTACATGCTGATTTTTATTAAAGCTACTGAAGTTATTTAGCTAGTTAAAAACAGTGAGTAGTTTTCGCTGTCTTTTGCTGTTTGATTAACATTGAGGACACAGACTGCAACAGGTTTATTAGGCTGCTGTTACTTTAAGACCTGAGTCAATATATTGATACACATCCAATCTCCATCTCTACTATTTATGTGAATAATCACCCAGATGGGCCTTTTGACAATTTTTATTTTTATTTTTTTATAATTAATCATTTTTTGACCGTTCAAACACACTAAGCTGTGTAAGAAAAGTCAATTCAGGATTGTATATTATCTGAGTGAGGCAAATTTTAATAACTTGCTTAATATCTTGAAGCAACAGTGTGGATTAAGTTCTCCAGTGCTTCTCAAATGGATGTGGTATGTGTGATGTGTCAACAGTTAAAACTCTAAACTTGAAAAAGACCCAGTTGAAGACTTGCCAAACATGAAGCGGTTCATGTGGGTGTTTCTGGGTGAGTGAGTTTCAGACAGCAGCTTCCTGTTGGGAGGTGAATCAGCTCAGTCTGTGAGTGTCTGTGGTACCTGATCATGGAGGTCATCCTGCACTAAATTCCTCCGCTGCAGCTGAGCATGTAATGGAGCACTTGGCTACTGCACGCTGTGAAACGCTCTTTCTTTATGGCGGGGCTTTTCCTGTCTTTATCTTTCTCCCATAATCCAATCTTTTTTATGTTTTTAATGGTTACATGAGGTGAAATGTAGTTCTTATAGTTTTTGCTGTCACAGTGAAAGACTGCTGAGAAAGGGTGGGTGAAAGTAGGTGTGCCTGTGCCTTTCTCAGCATAATCAGATATTTCAATGTGGTCAGATAAGCTCCACCACTGATTTGCCTGTGCTTTGCCCATCTGAACTGGTGCAGATGCAAGAATAAACATGTACAGCTGCTTGTTTCATGGTATAGTCTGTTTTTAGTGAGATTAACATTTAGATCATATTCATTAGTAACAGATTTGAGAACAGCTGTTTTTCTGTAGTCGATCGACAGTCTTCATCTGTATGTCAAAGTATATGTGACACAATGCGTAATCTAATATTTGGCGGATTAAATGGACATCGTGGTCACCTGTTGCGGCCAGTTGTTGCCAGTTAATATGTACTTGCTGGATAAAGTCATGCTACAGTCACATTTTCTTGGACTGTTTGTCTGACGTCGCAAAATAAGAGGTTTGATTTCAAATGAGCTAAAGCATATACATGACTTTTTAAAGAGAAATTCTTCCTTGAGCTAACTGAAATCAAACTTTTAAATTGCAAGTAGTTTTGATCAGAGGCAAAGATCTAAGGGGATTTTTAAACAGGATAATTTATAACTTATTTTGTTTAATGGAATATTCTTAGATTTTTGTTGTGCAGATTTTTCAAAGTAATGCTAAAACTGCTTTTTATTTATGTCTGTTTTTGTAGGCTAAACATCTTACAGATTCTGCAGGGGAAATGTAAGCTTATGAGCATAACTGTAACTGCCTGTAACTGTAAATGGTGGAGCAGTGGTTATATGGACTCCCTCTAAAGGCTCCACCCTCTCACGCAGTGCTGTGTTGTGATTGGTGGAGTAACTGTCTAGGAGTTTGCCTTTGAAGGTTTTTTTTTTTTTTTTTTTGTATGAGTGAGGAAGTGACTGTTTGTGGTTTGCAGCTGTGAGGCGGGTAAAAAGTGCAGTTAATGTGTTGATATCCATTGAGTCCCAATCAAAATGATGTTTACTGATAAAACATTTACTGATGAGTGATAGTTACTAATGAGTTTTTTTTTTGTCCTGTGATTGTTTCACCTGAAAGGGTCTTGTCTTATACTACTTTTTAATTTTCTCACTTATGTTCATTAAGGGTGTTTTTTTTTTTTTTTTTTTTTTCTCTTTCTCTTTCTTGGAATTAGATATGTTGTTTTTTTGTTGCTGTGACTTTAAGACTCCTATATAATGCCCTTTTCACATATGACAAGTGGAACGGGTCTCACTTGATGGGTTACAGATGTGTCTGGTCCAGTATAGTTTTTAACTGTCCTATCCACTGTCCCAGGATCACAAAACCATCTGCACTGAAATCTGCCTCTCAAACTGTTAGTCAATCTGCTGTTTCGGAATAACAGTATCTGTTCTTCTTCCTTCCTCATTACCGCACTGTCAATTTTCTGGTTTCATAGATCTAAATATGTCTTTTTGTATGGAGAGGATGATTTTCATTCTTAGTCACAGTTGTGTTTCATAGCACTTCAAACCAGGGCTAGGTGATTATAGCTATTATTGCGATTTAATATTGCTGATATTCAGTGTATCATCCAGCCCTGCTTTAAACTTATTCAAAAAGGTTGTGGGAAAATAAGCTATAACACGAGGACTGTGTAATTTAATGTTCTCACAATATGAAATATTTTTCTTGGAGTGTTACAAAACAGAAGCGGAAAGCTCTCATGTGTCTTCCTTGAGAGACAGTGAGCTCACTCTCACCTCTTCCTATTGGAATGGCCTGTGAACTGTGCGGCTTCAGTCTTCCTGTGTCACACTGAAAGGAAGTCCTTTGTAGTAGATACTGTTACACATTCTCAGCTACAGTCTTAGTTATTTTTGGCTTAAATTTGAAATGTCTCCAGATTGTATGATGTAATTCATGAATAGTTACATATATGGTAATTATGGAATTCAGATTTTGTTTTGTGTCGTTCCTAGGGCCCGTTAATAGCATTGACTTGGGGTGTGTCTCCTCTGTGTGTGTGTGTGTGTGTGTGTGTGTGTGTGTGTGTGTGTGTGTGTGTGCGCGCGAGTGCAGGCATGTCCGTCACAAAGAGCCATTGCAGAGTGAAAAAGAGAGGCAGAGAGAAGGTTGTTAGGCTGCTGCTATCAGTATGTGTTCTGTGTGGGCACTCACAGATCAGGTAGAGGTATTTGTATTGTTATCCAAGGCCATAACCTTGCCTTTGATTTGTTTGGCCCTCTCAATCATTTTGACATTGACGAGCGCTGTTAGATCTCTGAGGCAGACCAGAAATTTGGCCATTCCTATCTAATGGGCAAGACTTGTGCCCCTCAATGTTATGACTGCTACAGTGTAATTTCCACCACATTTTGGATTATGCATTTTGTAGTGATGAAATAAAATGAAATTTTAAACATGGAATAAATGGATAGTGCTTTGCAGTCCTCCATCTCGTGCGCCTACTGATGACAAAACATTTTTCATATCAGTTGATTTAGATAATTATCACAGATTTCAAATTTTTATTTTTCAAGTTTAAAGGCAGATTTTTACTCCTATGTGAAAGTTGTAGAAACCAGGCCATTACTTGTGGTTTTAAACTGCTCTTTATGGTCAGACAAACACATGTGACAAACACCTGGGAATTCTTTACTCTTTTCCAATCATTTTTCCTTAAAATAAATAAATATCCTAATATAAAAATTAATTTCTTAGTTTCCGCATGCTCTGAGTGATATTGTTTCAAATCATGAAACAGGCTTGTGTTACCTGACTTTGACGTTTATCTTCAGCACAGTTTGCAGTGCAGGCTGCAATATTAATATATATATTTTTTTCCTTTTAGAAATGCATATTAGACAGTAGCTTGAGTTGACAGTAGTAGTAGTTTGAGTTAGGATGCAGATGTAAATTTGTTCATTATCAAAAACAGTAACATCTGTAAAATTGTAACAACTTAATTTTTATATGGTGAAACTTAATTATTCTTATAATAATCAATTATAATAAGACTATTTTGAGTTTTATTAAAATTAACTTTTGGTCTTCCAATGTAGCATGCATTTAGGTCATGATAACCATAGTTAAGACCATACATATCAACCCTCTACGAACACCTTGGCAATTGAATCGCCATTGGCTAGAAAATTTTTTAGTTTACTTGCCAGACTGATACACTATATATGGATACGTATATTATAATTTATGTTTTATAATGTATGTATGTATGTATGTCTGTATGTCTGTATGTATGTGTGTTTGTAAAATGGCACAGCTTTTTAAATATCTGAAAGTACACTCTTAACATCAGTCAATCAAGCATTATAATATGATATTATGATAATCAAGTATCATTTAATGATAGAACTTCAGTAATTTGAATTAAAACTTGGTAACCATATATGAATGCATATTAGTCATTTTAACTAAACTTAGGACTGGTGGTGGTGCTTTTTTTGGTCTTTCTGTGTTTCTGTAAAAAAATGGAGGAAAAAACTAACAAATACTATGAATTCTACTAATAACAATAACAATAACAACATAAAACGCAATAAGGATTAAGGAGCTGCTGGATTCATGAATATTAATCAGGTTATGAAATCAAAACTGGGACGATAATAGGTGAGCGCCAGCCAATGAGATTGTCGTTTGCACATTAGTTTCGCCCACTACCAGAGAACCCGGCACTTCTTAAAAGCTGAAGAATTCCAAAGCACCTCAGTTATTTTGACAGGAAAAAACAACAAAGAATATCGTTTACATGTAGCAATTCTGCTTAGTATGTAAGACTCTCTCGCTCTGCATCTCTCTTTGCATGTGTGAAAAAAGCAAAATGACGGTGAGTTGTGCGCCTTCACACTAGAGTTTACGTTACGTGAAACACAGGTCCGCTGCGCATCCATTGAGATGAACTGAAAAATAGCACAGATCGCTTGACGGAGAGTGAAACTCTGACGCTGTCAGTCAGAGTGTTCGGTGAGTGAAAATATATCTGTGCTTAACTTATACTTAGCCTCCCACTCACACACTGGTGAGTAAAATCTGAGAATTTATTAGCCAGTGGCTAATATTAGACATCATTTAGTCGCCCAGAGTGAAATTTAGTCACATATGCGAGTGATTTACTCGCAGTGTAGAGGGTTGCATATACCGCAATACCATGGTAAAAATGTAACTATATGGTTTCTAGGCATTTGTGTGAAAAACAATAGTCTAAATACATTTAGTATAAATGCACAAATGCTATAGCTTAATCACAGTAAAATACTGTAATTATATTCCACTACTCCTTTAACACATTTACTATGTCTACATTAATAGTATAAAAATTAACTTGAATATTCCACATTTCTGCCACGGTACCATGGTGCAATTAGTGTTACTACAGTGAATCCATGGTAAATGATGGCGAATTGGAGATTGAAAAGCCTTCTGACTATCGTTGCACACAGTGTTTCTCCTCTTTGTCAGCGCTGTTTCATCTGGCTTTAAAGTAGTTTCTGTCACAGAGTCATTTGTGTTTTTCGCAAGCACTTCACACTGGATCTCACGGTGCTGTTTAGTGGTCGTGTGACCAAGACTGATCAGCAAGTAAACGCATCTGCTCTAGTGAGCTTGCGCTGCGCTGCCTTTTGAGCTTTGAGCCGAGTGGGTAAATGGTCCGTGTGGTGCGATTCAAATGACTAGCGCTGTTTAGTTCCACTTTTGGTACATAAGCATTATTTGGAACATTTATCAAAATCTTTTTATCGTTTTATCAAGCAAAATTATATCATGATAATTATCGTTATCATTTTATCGATAAGGAAAAAGTGGGGAAAATTATAAACTCAGGTCAGGAGGAGAATCCAACTCCTGAATAAAGAGTTCAAGAGCTGAGGAGCTTTGGAAGGCCAATCCACAGTCCAGCAAGGCTCGAGAACTGTGGGTACCAACTATTGCAAAAATAGTCTTTTTGCTTTGGCAGCGGAGATTCTGATGACCCCTCATCTCAATCTGCTGCTATTTGGGATGAGGATGTTGTTTGGAGTACATAGGTTGATGGCTGGAAGGAGTCAATCGACTGTGCTGGAAAGCTGAAGAGCCAGTCAGATGTGATGTGCCCACTGCCTAAGATCTCCTGTAACCGCGTAGGCTGCAGTGAATGCTGGGACGAGTGGGATGACATAAATGCGTTGGTAAAGGCAAAGATGGACACCACACATTTCCTTTACTATTTTTAATGTCCAGTAGCATGTCAAAGCCACTATTGAATGCTGGGATGAGTGGGATGACACACATGCTGTTGGCTCTTTGAATGACAAGCTGGAAAGCAGGTTAGAGAAAAAAAGGCAGTGAAGAAACCCTGCAGGCTCATAAGGCATCTTTCTTTTTAATCTGTATTTGTAATGCAATTCTACACTGTGATAATACTTAATACTGTGATATAAGTTTTAGCAATTATCGTGATATGAAAAATTTATACATCACACCTACACAGAAATAAATATGTTGTCATAATTTACTCACGTCTATCTCATTCCAGATCCATATGACTTCTTGGAAATACAAGTAAAATTTTGAATCATAATATTAATATTGAATTGTATTCACATGCTCTTTCCTATACATTGAAAACATGCAGTGACAAGTCCAAAAAAGCACCATAAAAGTCATCCATGTGACTTATAGCATGTCTTTTTATTTAATATGATACATTTCTTTGTTCATAACTTAAAAAGCTAAATCATTCTTTACAAATAATTCTCCCCTCTGCTGTAGTTTTCAAATCTTATTTGTGCATATGCATATTTAGGCTTTGTTTACATTAATGCATTTTCGTTTTAAAGTGCAGTACTTTTGATATGGTTATGTCTGACGTCCACGCTACTCTCTTGAAAAACTTTTGGAAGCTTCCCGTCAATGACTTGTATGAATATGATTAGGGCTGGCTCGATACCACTTTTTCAGAACCGATACGGATCCGATACCAAAAATTCGGAGTATCTGCCGATATCGATCCGATACCAGCGCAGTTTTTTTTTTTTTTTTTTAAATCGGTGTAGAATTTCTATACCTCAGTGTGTGTTGACCTGCTCATGACTCTTGTGTTTTACACACAATCTACTAAATATAGACAACTTTACTGTAAAGAAAAACAACAAATGAATGAATATGTAATTATAATTTGACAAATACTATTATAAACTAAGTTAGTGGATAATTCAGTAGCAAAAGTTACTCTAGAAAAATCATGAGTGCACAATAGTTTTATAAAATCTAAAATTAGTGGAGAAAAAAACATTTATTGGGGAACAAAGAAAAGTGAATAAGTGTAGGATTAAATCTGGTAAAAATGATATATTGCTCTTTGTATTGTTGTAAAATACATTCATGGAAAACAAGTTATATATAGAATGTAAAATTAAAAGACATTTCTTTTAAACATACTGCACAGTAATGAGGCAGCACCATATGACAGATGAGATGAACAAGAAAGGCTATTAATAATCTTTAATTGCGCAAAAATATTATAACACGAAAGGCTCTGATAGAGAGCGGCACAAAGCACTTATGCGCATCCCGTGTGCAGAATGATGCACTTGAAGCAACACAGAGTCACAGTGCGCAGGAACAGCACTCCGCAGTCCGCATAGAGAAGTTCAAAGCACAAAGAAAAGAGATATTAATGTGTAGTGTATTAAATCTGTGCAACAGTTTGAGCCTTTTCTTTTAACCGTTTTAAATTTCAGTTACTGTGCTCATGAAGAACCATTCATAGTGCTCTCTACAACAGTGTTGTGATCTAACAGACACCCGGTAGAAAGTAACACGATTTAGAAACAGCATGAAACTCTAGCAAGATAAAATCCTTTTATGCAAAACCATTGAACTTTATTTACAGATCAAGTATAATAGGAACAGTGGAGAGAACTTTGTCGTCTTGACTGTCGTAACTGAACGCAGTTTGAATGCTGAATGGAAGATGACAGACAGCCGAGGCGGAGAGAAGTGTTTACGTGAACTTGACTTAAATATTCATCTGTACCTCATATTAAACTATGGAACGGCTTCCGAACACTTGAAATATAGTGCACGATAACTTTATTGTGCTTTATAATAGTTTTTGTGGCTTTTTTGGGGGGGTCTTAACAATAACACAATAGTAGCTATGCAGAATATCTAATTTGGATCGGCCTCAACTGACCGATACCCCGATCCAGCAGAAAATGCCAGTATCAGAGCGATACCGATACTGAATATCGGATCGCACCCCTAAATATGATGTCAGGTTCCTTACACAAAGATATTGTATGGCTTTAGGATATTCAGAAGATATTGTATGAGTCCTATGGATTACTTTCATCGTACCTTTTTCTCCTTTTTAGAGTTAAACTGCCCCCTAGTTACAGTCTGCTTGCATTGTATGAACATTCTTCAAAAGTTCTACTTCTGTGTTCCACCAAAAAAAAAAAAAAAAAAAAAGATTCAGGTTGGGAACATCATGAGGGTGAATAAATGAAATTATGAAAATCACTTTTCTTTTTTGGGTGAACTATGACTTTAAGAAACTGAAACGGTGAGCCTGCTGCTTTTCTAAAGCAAACAAAATTAGCCTTTGCAAAGCAGACAACTAGCATTATGTAAATGACATGGAAATTTCATGGTAATGGAAATTTGCATCACCATCTATTGTTGCGTCACCCATCTGACCTGCAAGTGGATGACAACCTTAGCAGAGCAAGATATTTTAGTCTCTATCTCAGTTCCTGCTTTCTATTTTACAGATGTTTAATATATGAAGTATGTCAGGTTGTGTTGTTTCTGTTTTAAAACAACACTTGTTGGCCTTCATGGAATGTTTTTGTGTCACCTTCAGCAGGTTGAAATGTACAGGAGAATGTTATCAATGTGATGAACGTGATGTAACTAGTTGGTATGTGGTATTGTTGGGATTTGGACAAAACCCTACTGTAATCAAACTTCATAACACATAAAGAAGAGAATAGGGTGTGCTTTAATGTACTCATTTTCATTGCATGAGTATCACCTTTTGTGCTGGTTCTTTTAGATGATCCAAGGCATTTGACTTTGTATTTGAGTATGTCCCCAAGAGGTTTAACCTAATATAAAGGTATTCAGGTGTATTTGAAAACTGTGCCAAGCCCCGCAAGTGCATTATAATAAAGCAGTCCAACACAGTGACTCTATAGTATGTCTCTTTTATAACAAAATAAAGGCTCTTTTGCCGCCTTTGGGTATAAAACTTGCATCATGTACAATAGTGTGCATTGCCTTGCTGAATATTCCACGTGTCTTTGTTTCAGATGGATTGAAGCATGTTTAAATGAGGATCTCCCGCCCACCACTGAGCTGGAGGAGGGCCTGAGGAACGGCGTGTACCTGGCCAAGCTGGGAAACTTCTTTGCTCCTAATGTGGTCTCTCTTAAAAGGATCTATGACCGTGAACAAACGCGCTACAAAGTAAGACTGAACTTTTCAGATGCACTGATCTGAAAATAGGAGACCGTTTGGATTCACTTGTTACTTTCTTCTCTGTCCCACTTGTAGGCCACTGGGCTCCATTTCAGACACACAGACAATATCATCCAATGGCTGAATGCAATGACAGATAAGGGCCTTCCTAAGGTGAGGAGTGTAGATGGTGAACACGAGTCTGCCTGCTTCTTTCATTAGCGGCATTTCTTCTGCTTTATTGAGTCACTAACATGATAGAGCTTGCCTCTGAACCTCTTTCCCATGTTTGACAACAATGCTGCATTGTCTCATCAAATACAAATACATGTACTTGTCTCTCCCTGTCAGATTTTCTATCCTGAGACAACAGACATCTACGACAGGAAGAACATGCCCCGCTGCATCTACTGCATACATGCTCTGAGGTACCTTACTATGTCACTGTGGGCTTATTCACAAATCTCTTGAGGAGAAACTAACCAAAAGAAGTGTTGCTAGTAGCTTATATGTGTTACAGTAGTTCAGCTGTGTTCATAATAGTAGAGCTTATTCAGTCACACAGTTACACAGTTCTACATGCACTAATTAAAAACTAAACTAATTGAACTATTCTAAATGGTTCTCTCATGCATTTAGCAGTGGGGTATTTACATACAACCCCATTCAAAAGTTTGGGGTCAGTTTAAAAAAAAAAAAAATTAATAAATTTCATTCAGAAAAAAAAAAATTGACAGTAAAGACATTTTTGTGTTGTAAAAGATTTTTCATGGTTTCCACGAAAATATGAAGCAGCACAACTGTATTAAACATTGATAATAATAAGTTTTTTTTTTGTTTGTTTTGTTTTTTTAAGCAGCAAATCTGCATATTAGAATGATTTCTGAAGGATCATGCGACATTAAAGACTAGAGAAATGGCTGCTGAAAATCAACTTTACCATTACAGGAAAAAAATTACAATTTTAAATATATAAAAATAGAAGTTATTTTTTTTAATTGTAATATTTCACAATATTACTGTATATTTAATCAAATAATGCAGCCTTGGTGAGCATAAAAGACTTATTAAAAAAAAAAAAGTACCAAACCAAGACTTTTAACGGTAGTATATAAATGAATCTGTTTCAGTGACTCACTAGGTAGTCTATTCAGTCAGACATTTCCTGTTTAGTCTCATTCATTTTAGTGACTTTCAACTTAAACGAACCAGTTCACTTTGAGCAAAATAATTTTTGAATTAGGGCATTTTTAGTGTTATTAGTTGTATTTAGTGTTGTTTTATGCATTGAATGTCTTGTTTTTGTTTCAAATAAACACCTGCTGCCTATAGATGTATAACTGTAAATAATTACTTGCAGTTTCAAAGTAGCTTATGTATGCATAATATCATACTCAAGTATGATATGCATACATTTAGACCCAACCACTCTCTTTTTTAAAGAAATTAATCATGGATAAAAGCGCAAGAGTATGACGCTGTGTAGATTTAATCTGCATCTACACTCATCTCAGAATTAATGAGTCAGAATTAATGAGGAAACCTGTACTGGTTTCTGCTGAGGCTCTTAACATGAGGCTAGAGAATCCTGCCATTTGTAACTCACACATTCCAGCTCAATGCAGAATTGACATTGGGCCCAAAGGCCATAAATCTGGCCTTTAGAAACAGGAAATAACAGCATTCAGGGGGCGAGAATTTGGCAGAGGTCTGGCGTCCAGATTGGCTTTGTAGTTTAATATTGATGAAGGGATGTGTGTCAAACTTGAAAGCCATGCAGATTACATCGGACTCCCTTTCCAGTAGTGTCTTTTCCCGCACACACCTATAGAATAGGATAGCTGTCCTCTGGGAAATTTGTTTCTCATATTCACTTTTGTTTTTTTCAACAGCCTTTACCTGTTTAAACTTGGGCTTGCACCCCAGATTACAGACCTGTATGGCAAGGTTGCCTTCACAGGTGAGTCAGCTTGCTGTAGTATCATACTGATAGTAACTGTACAGTAACTGCTGGAAAGGCCACTGTTCCCGGGAGCTGTGGTCAATGTGAAAATCATTATCAATTGTATGAGGTATTTCCTGCCATTTTGGCTGGCTTGAAACTGCCTGCCAAGTCCATGGATGGAAAACATTATTTACCAGACATTTTGAGAACAATGTCCAGCCAATCACATAAAAGCAAGGAAAAATGCAAAGCCAAGATTACCTTCCAAAAGGTTACCATGCTTATTAAAGCATGACATTGCAATATTTATCCAGAGCCTGTCCAGAATCATACAGTTTAAAATAATGAAGACAAACAGAAAACTTTCCACCGAGCCAAATCATCTCCATTTTTACATTATTTGCATAATGTTTTTGTCTTTTCAGAGGAGGAGATTAACAACATGAAGATTGAATTAGAGAAGTACAACATTCAAATGCCAGCATTCAGCAAAATCGGCGGGATTTTAGCTAACGAGCTATCAGTGGACGAAGCAGCCTGTGAGCACTGTTTAAGCCACTGCTTTTTAAGTCGAATTCCTCTTGGCTTTTTGGCACAACTCCTTTACTTGTAAACATAAACAACTAGACTTAACTTGGACAGCCAAGAGTTTAACAGCACAGTAACTGCGATCTGTTTTACATTGCTTTGAGCTCAAAAGATTTGCATTATCTTCTGTTGCAACGATTCAGTGCACGCTGCTGTGATCGCCATCAATGATGCCATTGACCACGGAGTCCCCGAGGGCACTCTAGCTGCCATGAGAAACCCAAACGCCATGTTACTGCAGCTGGATGAAAGCGCTGCCCAGCAGTACCAGGACACCCTGTTCCAGGCCAAGACTGAGAAAGTGGCCAACTCCCGAAAGAGAGTACGAACTTTGCTCTACAAATAGCTAAAAATAAAAGATTTGCTATATTTGGGTAACTAAGGGTGTATTTTAATCAGTGCTGTCAAAATTAGTGCGTTAACACAGGCGATTAATTTTTTCAATTTATCGCGTTAAAATTATTTAACGCCGTTAACGCAGGGGCGGAGCCTAGGGTTGGCCACCCCACTCATAACTGCTGTTTCTGTCTGTTTTTTTCTTGACAAGAAGTGCATTTATTCAGTCGCAGAACGTCTTTACGATCACATCAATCCGGAGACGTTTCAGACGCCACGCTCCAGCTTCACTTCAGTCAAACAGTGCGGTAACTGGCGCGCATTATAAACTCTATCAATTCCTATCAAAGCGCAAAATAAACTACGTGCATGCAATGTCGTGGTCAGTTAAGGCATGAAGTTACCAAAAAGGCGATTAAAGCTGCCTTAAAACTGTGCATGCATGTACAAGAATAAAAGAAAAAAGAGGAAATCAATAAATTTTATATAGCTGTAAGTATTTATCTGTATTTAGTTTAGAATTTAGTGTTTGATAACTTTATTCAATTTCTGTATATTTCTGCGGAGGGGCACAGGTAGCCTAGTTAAATATATCATTTATTATAATGGGTTTATGTGAAGATTTTTAAGTTCACTTAAATTAGAAGTTAGTTTTAAAGTCTAATAAATGTTAAAATTGATAGCTCTTAATTATAATGTAATGTTGAATGGCTATAGTCAATGGTTAAATATTAGGGGAAATTTTTTTTTTTAGGGAAATCAGTATTACTTGGTATCAGTGATACTGGCCTTCAGTCATAAAAAAAAGATGCCATTAAACAAATATTAAAAATGTTGTTTGTACATTAATTTGAAGATTGAATCTGAAATTATTGCAATATAAAAGTATATTTAAAAACTTTAATGTTAGGTGGGATTAATCGAGATTAATTTCAGAAAAATTTGCGATTTTAATTAGTTAATTTTTTTTTAATCGATTGACAGCACTAATTTTAATATGTACACACGATCTCTGTTCCAAAACTCCGGACCTGCCTAAGTAGATTAGATAGCATTTAAATCATCAGAAGTGTGATGTGAAGGCTGTTCCAAATAGACAGAATAATTATTAAATAAAATGCATGCAAATTTATAATCAACATCAACCCTGTCTACAATCTTCGATAAACTTCACTGACATAGTCAGATAACTAATTTTGACCAGATTCAGGCAACATGGTATGTGCCTGTCATTGCTTTGCAACAGGATCACTGAAATATATGCAGTAGACATGCTTGTATTTTATTCAGTACTGCAAAGTATCAATAACAATAGCCCCATCTTATAAATAATTACATAAATATGCAAAATGGACTTTTTAACCCAATATTTATGCATGCTTTGTATTTTTTTGTTCTTGTTGGGGTCTTTAGCTTAACAAAATTCTTTTGTCAGATTATATTGGAATCAACTGTATGCGTCAAGTTAAAACAGTTAAAAACTATTGCTAATCAGTTATTTCAGCATTATTTAAATACTAATATAGTATTCATTAATATTATTAAATAGCATTTATTTTTAGATTTTTTTTCATTTTAGTATAATTTTGGTAACACTTTAGTATAGGTACGAATTCTCACTATTAAATAGTTGCTTACTAGCATGTCTATTATTAACATATCAACTGTTTTTTAGTATTTATAAAACACATATTATATCCCTAATCCTACACCATACCTAAACTTAACAGCTACTTTACTAATGATTAATAAGCAGCAAATTAGGAGTTTGAGGCAAAAGTCAGAGTTAATGGTTTGTTAATGGCAAGAATTGGACCTTAAAATAAAGTGACCATAATTTTTAGTTTAAGATTTAGTCATTTTGCTTATCCTATTTATGTTTTTCCCCCCGAATATTTGTATTTAACTTTATTTTCAGTTTTAGTACTTCAACTTCAACTTATTTTATTTCAGTTAGTTTGCAAAGCAACATTTCTAATTTAAGTTTTTCATCTTTTTTTTTTTTTTTTTTTTTTTAAATATTTTTCCAGCTTTTGTCATTTTAACAAAAACAATTTTGAATAGTTTTAGATTTAGTTTACAGTCTATCTATCCATTGTGTATGGATTGAAAACTAGTATGGCTATAATGGTATAAATGTATGTTTCTTTGGTAGATTGGAGAGAATACTGAAGCTGAAAGGGATGTTTACGATGAGTTGCTCACACATGCTGAAATCCAGGGAAATATCAACAAAATCAACTGTAAGTACCTCACCCATGTCTGCCTCCAGCTCTTTGTGTTCTTCTGAGGTTGATGATGTGATCTGAGTTCTCTGTGTTTGTGCTGTTTCTCAGTGACCAAAGCCTTGAATTCAGCAGAACAGGCGCTGTTGAGTGGTGATGAGGACAAGCTGTATGATGCACTGCGTTCCCCTGCGTTAGGCCTGCAGTCAGTGCAGGCTCCGAACAAGGCATGGTACCTCAAACAGCTGCTGGCCAATCAAGAGCAGAAGGAACAGGTAATAGTTTCTGCTACTCAGTGGGGGAAAACAGGGTTTGCCACTCACATTTTGGTACGCTTTTGTACCACGGTTTATATTTGTTCCTTGGAAATTCTAGATATGAAATGCATATGCGTAGTGTGGTGTCTCTTTAAAGAGAGTCCTGTATAACAGCAAGTCTGTCACAAACCTTAGGGCTCAGCAGAAATATATGCTTGTCATGGTAACCATAATAACAGCAATAACAGTTTATCCTGAAATGGCTGACGTGGCATAAAAGTACTTGGTTATTAATTATTTGTGTTACTTAACCCTAAACAAAACCATAAAATAGTATAAACAAATTGTGGAAATTAGACTTCTAATTACTACTAAACACGGGGGGAGATAATGATAATCTTATCATTAGTCTTCTCCACTAGATGTCACCCTCTTATTTACCTATGCAGTCAATAAGTTATCAGTCTAAAACAGGGCTCGTCATGGGGCGCGCAGTCCGGAGCGCTGTATGACTGATGTATCCATTTAATTTAACTTTACTCCAAAAATATGAACTTACCTGAAAATACTTTTATCTTTAACGTGTTCGTTTATGTCCAATATTTAGTGTTAAACTGTTGGTCTTTTAAAATAAATCAACTTTTGATTTTCACCTTGACTGATTTTTAGACTGATAACTTCCGCGCCGATGCGGCAAACTTGTCACAGTAGGACGCACGGTCCTAATAGCGATGTATGACTGCTGTATCCGAATATATGAACTAGCTGTTTTAAATATTTTTATATTTAACGTTAGTTTTTCAGTATGTTTGAAAGTATATTATTTCGGACAGTAATTGGTGCTTCCAGGCTCTCTCTCTCACACACGCACGGTTTAAAATCACCAAATAGTTATGAAATAGCCTATGACAAGTACAGAGAGTCTCTCTCTTGCCCCCACCCACCCATGCACGATAATATCGTGTATCGGCGATCTCATAGACTGGCGATATGACGGTATGAAAAATGACCATATCGCCCAACACTAGCAGGAATATAGCCCGCTGTCACTTTAAGAGCCGCACAGATCCAATTTACTGTTACACACATATTTTCATTCTCATCTGTTTACATTCATTTATTACATAACCGACGAGGGTTTACGTGAATAATCACTAAGCGCCGCATTTTGACACATTTTTGCGTGTATTTGACCGTTTAGGCGCATGCATTCAGCTAAAAGATGACTTTACATGTCCGTGCTCTGCTCCGTCTCTGAGCGCATACACAGATATCCTCCTGAGGAACAGCGCGAGTTCTCTTTCGCGTTTGTTTTTTTTTTTTTGTTTTTTTCATGTCACGATATATGATTTTAAAAACATTAATAAATCTAATCAACTTTAATAACTCAAGCACGTCCCATTTTGCAAAAGTCACGTTACATGATTTTACTGATTTACACGTGAAAATGGGCTTTTATGGAGGAGAATTTCGATCAATTGCACAGCCCTAATATGAACACACGAATATCATCTCCAGCTGCTCTGAGAGTCATTTCATTAGCATTTTACCGTTTAATTTGAGAAAACTACTGTCATATCACATATACAGCAGCTGCAAGTTCCTCACGGCAACCCGTCAAAATAAAAGTTTAGTTTAACGTGAAGAAACTGTCAGAAATATATTACTATTTAGCAGTCTTAAGACTCAATGTAACAAAAAGGCTGCTGCTGCTGCTACTACTACTGCTAATGAATATTAATAAATCTTTATATTTAAAGAAATAATCACTTTTGTTTTCTTTTTCAATTCAACATTATACCTGTTGTGTAGCACTTTGTTTGTCAAAAAATAAAAGGGTTTAATTTTCATTTGATTAGGACAAATTAAATTAATGATTTATGCCTTCATCTGATTACCATAAAAATTAAGAACATTTTATAGGGCTCTATTATTGTTTAAAAAAGGACCCTATACAAAAAAGAGTAGGTTTAAAATACAGGCCTGTGGCTCTTAATGGCTCTTTTTATTAATTTACCATTTGTAAACTAATATTTACTGTTCATGTTTTAGAAATATCAGTAGCATTTGTATTAAAACTCTTCACTGAATGTAACAAAAAAATCGAGAATTGAATCGAGAGCTTGCAAATCGAAATCGAATCGGGATATCTGAATCAATACCCAGCCCTAATTGAATGTCTTGTTGAATGTTTTTGGGGTGTGTGACGCTAAAAACTCATTGTTTATTAATTGCCTGTATGTCACAATGATCTTTGATAGAAACTATAGAATGGTCCGTAGCTGTATATAGCTATCCAAGAAATATATAAATTTTGCAGAATGTATGTTTTTGTCTGTAAGAAAGTGTGGTTTATTTTTTTTTTTTTCCTGCAATATCACTTCCATACCGTTTGACAGGGGCGCCATTAGGGGGGATCCAGAGTAGAGATTGATCGATATGGGTTTTTCTATAACCGATGCCGATGTTTAGAGGTCAGGGTCAGCTGATGGCCGATATGTGCTGCCGATTGTTTTTGGCCGATTTTTAGATATTTTAGATATGCTATTCTGAAAGGACGTCGGGAACGGGATATTGTTAGACCGCCCGCTCCTGTTCAAATTGCACCAGAGTTACCGACCGCTACCGCGTTTTATTCGGGAATTTAATCCCGCGTGGCAAGAAATCTGGTCAGTCCCACGGTTTCCGCAGGAATACAGACCTGTACTTCCGAGAAAATGTAATGCACTGTTCTGGGCTGCTCCAGGACAGCTCTGTGTCTCCGAGCACGGTGCTGTCTGTGAGCGGGGCAGAGTAACGTAGCCCTCAGTCATGCTGCAGTGTTTGTGAGAGCTGCCGCCTTCTCCACCCCACGCACAGAGTGAAATTTGTGACTCGATACAAGAAAAATAAAACAGAACTTATAACATTGGGGCTAATATGTTAGCAAGCAAGCTGCTCGACTACAGACTAAAGTTAACTGCAATAAACGAACCTTCAACCAGCTGTAGCATTATGCCAGTTCCCGACGGTTCTATGCTATTAGTTTTTTCTTTCTCTAAGTGAAGCAACACTTCATAGTTTACTATTAATATATAGTAAATATATGGCCATAGGACTTTGAAATATCAGAATTTAAGCCTTACCTTTATCTCCCAGGACTGTTGCCGATATAGTAAAAAATGACAAATATCGGCCCGATATATCGGCCGACCGATATATTGGTCAACCTCTAATGCAGAGCATGCCAGGCATATGGGCCCAGGCCACTAGGGGGCCCCAAATTACGATTTTGGTTATTTTTATTATTTATTTATTTGAGCTGTCTTCTAGCACTTTAAAGGACAGATACACCTTGCCAATTTGCCAATTTTTTTTTTTGTATGGCTGTTCGTAATATTTTTTTATTAAATGTGACCAAAGTTCATTGTGAATGAATGACATTCTTGAACTGACCCACATGCGCAAAAGAACAACAACAAGACGACATGAAGCGTGCTGTCACGGAAGTAAAGTTGGAGGCCACTGAATTTTAATAGTTTACTCAAATTTTACGGGTTTACTCTTTCATTTATAAGCTGATGTGCCACGAAAGCCAGCAAATTCGCGAGCAGGCTATAAGGAGATGTGCCACGAAAGCCAGCAAATTCGCGAGCAGGCTATAAGGAGAATGAAGATGAGGAGAAAGAGAGCAAAGTTTTTAAATATTTACAGTACGAGCCCTTAAAACAACACCACTGCCTCTCCCTGACTTCCTTCTGCAACTTTCTGTCATGTTTAGCCAGTGACCAAAGAACTACGGATATGTAAAATCTTTGAAGTGACTCCCGACAGTGTGGAATACAAATGTATGTCAAAATACCCGTCTTGGCCGCCTCAAAAACAATTTATTATCTGACAATTTAAAATCCTCAACAAGGCAGCCCAAACAATGTAACAGGCGACGTGATGTCTGGCCCTCCCACCCCCAAAAGTTTAAGAGTTTTCCCTATTTTCCTCGCTTTTATCCGCTTTAAATGCATGTGCGCATTTTATTTTCACTTTCGAAATTAGCTACAATTCGGTGTCAATTGAATGAATTGACAACAACAAAACATTACGACAAACTCACTTAGGCTATATTAAACATAGAATGTTTACAAATAATGTTTAACATAGAATGTTTAATATATTAACAAAGCGAATACAAACACCATGCTATCAGGCCTAATATAAAATAAATAACTTACACAAAGTTTAAATATAAAACACTGAAAATCAGCAAACATTATTAACAAATTTATTTGGTGGAACTAAATAAATAAGAAACAAATGTTTCTTAGAGAAAAGACCTTCCAAAGTCTAAAATATTTTTAAAGCAGGCGCTTTTGTATTTTGTTTCGAATCTAAATCTTTCGCCAACTTTCTTGTCTTTCTCACCTCACTCGTCAGCTCAACTCACTCTCCTCACGTGATAAATGAAATCCGACTCCTGCAGCTGATCTGAGATGCGACTGTTGTTCAGCACACTGCATTGTTCAATGTAAAAAAAAAAAAAAAAAAAAAAAACCTTTATGATGTTAGTTTTAATCAATAAAAAAAATGGTAAAAACAAGGAAATTTGTCTGGCATTTCTTTCATTTTGCTGTATCGAAAATGTAGGCTACCGAACCGTGACACCACTGTGTCCTATCAAAACAAACTCACTGCTCTTGACTGAATAACTTATGATTAATCTACAGCCTATTCCATTTATACAGTGAAGAATATGCAGTGTTATTTTACATTTGATTATTTAATTTCTGTACTTGAACACCTACAAATCTAAAAACCCAAAACATCTTTAATTTGAATCTTTGTTCTATTTATTTATTTGTGCTATTGCTTGTAATTTGTTCATTTGTTCTTCTTAATTTACTGACTGTTCACTTGTCTTTAATAATGTTTGAACTTTATATTTGTTAGGCTAGTGGTTTTTGCTGTGGTATTGAAATTGGAATTGTGAATTGTAAAATTTAACTGGTATATAATTTTGGTGTTATTTAAGCTTATTTATTATAATATAAGCTAACGGGGCAAAAACGCTTAACTTTTTTTACAACAAAGTTAGGCTACTTGAAATAAAATATTTCAATGTTTCTTGAAATAATATAAATATTAACAGATAAATTATTTAAATTTCTTATACTTATTCCGTTTCTTTCAATTTCTTTTTAAAAAAATCTTCTGGAAGAAGGGGCCCCAAATTTCTGTCTTGCATACCCCCCCTTAAAACTCTTCATGGCGCCCCTGCCGTTTGGGGTCTGTATTTATGTTTTTGAAAGAACTGTCGTATACTCACCAAGGATACATTAATTCGATCAAGAACAGTAAAAACAGTAATATTGTGTCATTATTAATATTTCAGATAACAGTTTTCAATACCCAGTTTATTTTGAAATGCAGTTTATTCAGCAGTCATTGCTCCAGTCCTTAGTGTCACGTGATCCTTCAGAAATCATTCATATATGCTGATTTGCTGTTATTATCAATGTTAAAATTAGTTTACAATTAATATATCTGCTTAACGTTTTGTGAAAAAAAGCATTTTTCTACGATTCTCTGATTAATAGAAAGTTCAAAGGAACAAGTATTCATTTAAAAAAATAATCTTTCTACATTATTCTAAATTTTCAACAGCAAACAAGAGGTGAAAGGGATTTTCTTTTTTAAAAACTGTAAATATTGGCACTAAGTATTAGCAGTCAGACTTACATTGGCCATTACTTACAATGTTAAAATGTTGCTTATCTGTGTCGGCTTCAGATTTTCTAATCATTGCATATAATTGCATATAAGATGTTAATTCTAAATTCTATAATCTCATCACATTTGGCTTGGTTCATTCTTCCTCATGCCTAGAATACCCCAGGAGAGTCTCTGATGAAGGAGGAGTTACAGAGTGGAGTAGATGCAGCCAATGTGCAAGCAGCAGACTATCAAAAATGTATGTACTCCCTTCTGCATCATTACATTCTTTTGAACCTGTGAGTAGTTTGTGTGTTCAGAGAACACACAACATCAGAAAGAAAGACGCCAGTGTTTTCTTTGTCTCTCTTTTATGTGTTCATTTATGCTGTCCTACAGCTGTCATTCTCTGAAAAGAACAATAAAATGTGTGTGTTTCAGTGCTGCGGGCGGTGGAGAGGATTAATGCTGCCATAAGAAAAGGTGTAGCAGAGGAAACAGTGAATGAACTGATGAACCCAGATGCCCAATTGCCGCAGGTTTACCCTAGTGCTGCAGATCTGTACCAGAGAGAACTCGCCAGCCTGCAACAACAGAGCGCAGAGGTTAAAACACACTCGCATCCATATAAATTACATTTGACTGAAATGCTTATATTGAAACATTTTGCATTCTACCTATGATAAAATTTTCATGGACTTTTACATTAACTGTTCCCTCCTGGTGGAATGACCTGCCTAACTCAATCCAAGCAGCTGAGTCCTTGATATTTTCAAGAAACGGCTGAAAACACATCTCTTTCATCTTCTTTTGACCCTCTAACTCTAGCACTCTCTATTCTAATGCTAATTCTAATTTTATCTGCTTTTTTTTTTTAAATTAAAAAACTTGACCCTCTAACATTTGCACTGTCTATTCTATTTCTATTCTACTTGTTTTATTTAAGAAAAAAGAACCTCCAACACTAGCATTCCCTATTCATTCTCTATTCTTGTTTCTTATTTTCTTTTTATTTATTCTAAATAATGACCTTCTAACACTAGCATTATCTATTCTTTTTCTGTTCTATCTACTTGTTTTCTTTTTATTTATTATAAAAACAAAATAAGCTAACAAACAAACAAAAAAACCTTGCTAGTATACTTTTAGGCGAAGCCCCGCCCATGTACCTGCCCGCTACTGTCCTCTTTTTGGAAAACTAAAATATAGTCACCCTACCTAATGGTCATGGCCCCTAATAAGTGATCATTTTGAAATTCTCTACAAAGGCACCAGCTCTTGATTTTAGTAGAATTTAGGAGTTACATCTTGCCAAGCTAATGTAATATTGTCAACAAAGGTGTCGCAATAAGACTGTTTTGGCAATAACTGTAATAAAATGAAATATTGTTAATAGTATACAAATGATAATATTGTAAATAATTGATCACCAGTTACAACAGTTGATACTCCAACATAGATGGTGATATTGCTACCCATCTTGAAATGAAAAAAAGACAGTGACAACGCATTTTGTAGCTACTACTGGTGCACAAAATCATGTTGGAGTAGATGTTTACCTGAAAGTATGGAAGCCCATTTCCGCCACTGAATAAAAAAGGTATTTGCAACTTTATCTCGCAGTTCTGACTTTTTTTCTCGCAATTGCAAATTATAAAGTCAGAATTGCGAGATCTAAACTCGCAATTTTGACCTTTTTTTTCTCGGAATTGTGATATAAACTTATAATTGTGGGAAAAAAAAAAAATAAAAATCCAAATTGCAAGACAATTCTGAGAAAAAAGTCAGAATTGCGAGTTCAGAATTCGCAAGTCTGACTTTATTTCTCGCAGTTCTGACTTTATAACTCAATTGTGAGTTTATATCTTACAATTCTGAGAAAAAAAGACAGAATTGCGAGTTGTATCACGCTATTGTAAGGAAAAAAATTTAGAATTGCGAGACAATTCGCAATTACCTTTTTCATTTTTTATTTAGTGGTGGAAATGGACTTTCATATGAAAAAAAAACGAGGTGGTGATCAACAGGTTTTTGTACTCTTTTGTTCAATTTAGTTTACAAATCTGTTTCTGCCACCCTGCACTTGTATATTGTTGAGTGTGA
This sequence comes from Spinibarbus caldwelli, assembly GCA_039654775.1. Lineage (NCBI taxonomy): Eukaryota > Metazoa > Chordata > Actinopteri > Cypriniformes > Cyprinidae > Spinibarbus > Spinibarbus caldwelli. The sequence goes on along the minus strand of CM077220.1, from coordinate 30,038,960 downwards.
TTCATTGGCCAAAAAGCAGAAAAGTTAAAGATGAATTTGATAGCACTGAATGACTGATGTTTTTTTTTTTTTTTTTTTCAAACTTTTTATAGGTTTCGCAATAACATTATCACAAATTATTTTGTAGTAAAAATCTGATACCATGATATAATTGATTTCTCTCACCTTGGCTGACATCTCTTTTCACTTGAGTTTGTCACAATGAATTATGGGATTGCCTTCTCTGAGATGCATGTGATGCTGACTTCAGAACAGGTCAAGTTATGCTTCTCAGCATATTTAAGTTGCTCACCTGTGCTGCCTTTGTAATCAGCTTACAAGGTTTTAGAACAGAGCAATAATTTACATGCAGTTTACATAAGTTGACGACCTGTAACCGTTTAGTTTAATCTGAGTGATTTTCGTGCTTTGCTTGACTGCACAGGGCTCTTTGTTACATCCCGAGCTGCTGGTAGCTGTGGAGATGCTGTCCTCGGTGGTGCTGATAAACGAGGCGCTGGATGTAGGGGACAGGGCAGCAGTATGGAAGCAGCTCAGCAGTACCCTCACCGGCCTCAGCAATGTAGAGGATGAGTACGCCCAGAGGTGAGAGTATGGGACGGCTCAGAGTGAGATGAACGGTTGAAAGTCAACATGCAATCAGAATTGGTCCTGTTTACTTTAAGACACATTCCTGGTCTTATCTTGCATGCTTTCAGTGCATGTTATTCTAAAGAAAAAAATCTTAATTTTTCATCAAATTACAATAGCTTACTCAGCCTCTGAAATGACTTTCAGCTGAAAGTCACTGGCTGCATGGGCCATTGGATTGTCAACTATTAGCCAAATAACTATTTGGTCACTACTTTACCTAACTCCCATTCAAGTCTGGCTCTATTCTTGTATTCAACACCCACTTTCATAACTAAATCAGTAAAATCAGGTCTCGTACTACTTTACTTTTTGTTTTTGCTTAGAAATATGCCAAAATACGGAAGTAAAATAGGTTGTAAATGTCAATGTTGATTTGTCTCCTGGTTTTAGCCACTGTTTGTTATTTCCCTGCAGGTATATAGATGAGTTGATGCGTCTGAAGGCAGCTGCGCGTGAAGAGGGTGGTGACTATCTCACCTGGAATGACATCCAGGCCTGTGTGGACCAGGTCAACAGTACTATTCAAGAGGAACATGAAAGTGAGCATCACATTCGTCCTAAATATGAATAGATCAATTTCAGATAGTGCTGCATTATGAACAGTGTACATGTCCTCTCGCAACTTTAGGGATTGCCGCTATTGGTCTCATCAACGAGGCTCTGGATGAGGGTGACCTACAGAAAACTATGGCTGCTTTACAGAACCCAGCTGGCAAGCTAACAGATATAGATCCATCTTTTGCCCAGCATTACTATGATATACTTCAGGAGGCACGGAGAGAGAAGGCCCACGTATGTATACCTTTACAGACCCACAACAATAACACAGCCTTCACAAAACCCTGCCTCTGCAACTGTAAAAAATATCAACTATTTAATACTTATTTTGAACCGTTCAGCATGTTTGGCCACTTCCACTGCTTTCATCCTCTCATATCCGATTCTGGTTTTTGTCTCGTTTTTGTTTCCTTCTGTCAAAACACCTAATGGAAGTTTATTCCAATGTTTGAAAACACAATAGCATTGCGATCTGATGAGGATACGTAAAACTTTGTTCTCGGTCGTTGAATGAGTTTGGTTTATTTGCCCAACAGATGGTGGAATCCCTTTATCAAGGGAAGTCTGAGGTCTGAATGTGGAATGAATTTTTTTTTTTTTTTTCTGATAGAAATTGTAATTGTGATTTAAAATGTGATTTACAGAAAGCACCAGGTTTGCTGTGCTTTTTTATTATTATTATTAATATTAATATTAATATTAATAATAAATAAATAAATAAATTATTAGAGAAAATAAATTACATACTTTTTATTTTATAGTATTAATATTTATGGCTGTCTTAATTTCATCATTTTCAAATATGAAACCATCACAATTTTTACTGAAAGCACTGGATCGTGAGCTGCTCTCGTGTAAAAGAACACAGTGCTGTGCTTCACTGTGAAACAGAGAATGCATTTACACTAAGCAATATCACAATTTCTGTTTTATTTCTATTATGCAGCCCTATCTGAAAGTCTCTCTCTCTCTCTCTCTCTCTCTCTCTCTCTCTCTCTCTCATATGCATCATGTGAGATTCTCTCACTATGAGCTTCTCATGACTCTAGTCTGATGACATCATCTGAGCTCATACCGTCTCACTCCTCACCCCCATATTTTGTCTGGCTTTTATTTGCCACCTCCCCTGTTCTTTTCATTAGAAAGCCCCTTACATTTTCAAATGACTATATTATGTGCAAATAACATTTGATATATTTGATCTCACACACCTCAGGTATTTTACACACCATTTTGCATATGAAAATAGGACATTTTGGTCCTAATTTGAGGCTCACTGAAGAAGTGAAGTAGGTTTATGTGTAGCATATTTCATTTTTATGTTTAGTCAGTGTTTTAGGCCATGCCCCACGTTTCCTGTGGACGTGAAACTGAAACCTCAAGGATGCAGGTGAATGGGCACAGAGAAGGACATGGTTTACCACGGCAGTGTGCCAGTGTGGTTCAGAGCTGAACTGACACCTCTGAGGCCAAGAGCGCTCTTTTACGATGACAGCTTGAGGAAAAAGTACCCAGAATAGTCGTTCAGAGGCGTTACGAAAAAAACATCTAAAATAGGCATCTCTTTTTGATTCACCTATTTGGAAATAGTTCTTGTGAGTTTGATTAGTGATATTTACCATTTATGTCACTAACCACTCTTTTAATAGAGGATCACATGAACAGCATTTTTTGTTTCTTGGACTTATAATAGCTGTCTAAGTCAGTGCTGAACTCATGCTGCCCAAAAAAAACATGGCTGGAAAAACAAAGTGTTTCCTTTCGCCGTGATTTGCACAAGCATCGGAAAAAACAAGGCTTATGACTTTTTCTCTGCCTTAAAAGGGCAAAATTCTGGTCCTGTTAGCTGGCGTAGCTCAGTGAAGGGTTTTTAGCACTGACATCAATCCTCCAGGCTTACGCTAGCTTGGGTCACTATGAAGTGTAAAACACCGCTAAAACCAGATCTGCTCAACTGAAACAGGAAGTGGTTCAGAAAAAAAAAGTTTGTTTTTAACAAAAATGGAGTGATGTGGAGATGGAGTGATGTGTGACCTGACGGTAACAATTCAAGACATTTCTGTTTGACTTCAGTAATAAAAATTTATGAAAAAAAGTCTCATTCTTGTAATGAGTAAAATATGAAAAGATAAAAATCACTAATTGTGTTATATTAATGAGCAGTTGACATAAAATACTTTTGCGAAGCTGATGTACAATGGTGTGAAATGCTATGCGCACACACTCATGCATATATTATATGCAGTTTTTAATGATATAATATTAATTTGGACAATACATGGAATATTTATAGATATTTGTACACAAAAATTTACGTTATACATCTATTATTCAAATGCTTTTTAGAAGTACAAAGCTATTTACATAACATCCTGTGTTAAATTCCCTATGTAAGCATTTCATGATAATCTTTAAGAAAGTTTAGCTGGAATAGACAGAATTAGTTCCTCTTTTATCATTCAGTGTTGTAAAATGTCCCAGAAGAGTTGGTAATGTAATCTTGGACATTACACCACACCCTTTTTCACTTCCTTAGTTACAGTTGGCAGACTTTATTCATATATTCAGATCCTGATCATTTCTGCTCCACCCCACTGGGACACATTAAGTCCTATTTGCGCTCTAATCCAGCAAGCATTAATTTAATACAGCCGATAAAATGTAACTCAGTGAAGCGGAGCCTTGTCAGCTCTGAAGGAACAACGTTGTCCTCTGTTGCACAATTTGCCACACCCTCAGGTTTGCTGCTGTATGTTTGCAAGAAAGGCGGGCAGATTGCATAGAGGAGCCGCTGCACTCAGCAAATCAGAGAGCTGCAAACCGTGCTCCGGAAACTGAGCTCAGCATGCGGTCAGGACTATCAAGAGAGGGCAAGTGTACCACCTGGTGGTGGTTGTAATGAACCCTTCATTAGCATGTTTATCCAAAATGCCCTGCGAATGATATAGAAGCAGATGCAATTAATTCAAAGGTGTACATTTATACAGGTACCCTACCCTTACAGCCAAAAAAACATGATCTGCACAAGTCAGTCAGCTCATCTTGTTTATGGCTCTCTGCAGCACTTCTGGAAAGTAATTGTGCTATTTTCCTGAGTTTATGTTGTTGAATAATGAAACATTGTCTCATTGTCTAACATTGTCTAACGTGTTTTTTTTTTTTTTTTAAATTGAATTAAAGTGACAGTTCACTCCAAGTTTGTCATTTACTCACCCACAAGTCTAACTTAAACCACAACAAACATTCCTCTGTGGGAAACAAAATATGTTTCAAAAAATCTTCTTTTGTCCATACAGTGAATGTCATTGTGGTGCAAAACAACACTGGACCCCATTGACTTTCATTATATAGACCAAAAACTCAGCTTTTTTGTGATCCTAAGAAAGAAAGTCACACAGGTTTGGAACATGAGGGTGAGTAAATGAAGTTTTGGGGTCATTTTAATTAACCGTCACTTTAATTCCATTAAAAATGTTTTAACTGTCAACAGGTGGACTGTAATAATCTCATTACAGAAGGTTTGACTGACACCTAGTGTCCATATGAGTGTCATTCCTATTTAAATACAAACAGAAATCTAGTTGGAATTACTTGATCATTTATTTATATATTTTGTATTTTTTGAAAACATGATTATTTTTTGCTATTCTGTTTGGTGGCACAGAATCTTTGAACAGAGTTACAGAGTTACATTTTTAAGTACCTTAAAAATCTGCAATTTCAAAAGTGAAATGTAGTTCATGTAGTTATGCTTAGTCAATTTTTTTTTAGCTAGAAATTGCTTATGAATATGAATCTTTAAAATGCTTATTTAGGCATCAAAATTACAGCAAAGGTCATGAAAAATTGAAATGAATTGTGCAAGTTATATTTGACTATATTGCTCAGAACACATCCTAATTCTTTGAAATGGTTACTCATTGGTAATATACTTGTTTTTTTTTCTTGTCTGTACAGGAATGCGGAGATCCTTCTGCAGTTCTTTGGTTAGATGAGATCCAGGATGCGATCTTAAGAGCCAACAAGGACTCAGAGGATGCTCTGCAATGTAAAAATCTTATTTTTGTTTATGTATTTACTTCTTTAGTCTGTATCTGTCTCAGCTTGAATATAAATATGACTCTTGAATAAAAGGATGATTCTTTTTTTAAACTAAAGAATGATCTTGTTTTCCATCTTCAGTCTCTCAGGCGATCCAGTCCATTAATGAGGCTGTGGATAACAAGGACTCTTCTCAGACGCTGGCAGCCCTGCGTTCACCTGCTGCTGGTCTGTATGGAGTCACGTCTGAATGTGCTCAGACCTACCAGGACGACCTGTTTCGAATTAAAGAGGACAAGAAAAAGGAAGGTGAGATGGGTTCTAGTGTTGATTCTTTGATATTTGGTACAAAAATCTATAGTAATATTTACCGTAAAACAAGTACAATTTCTTTTTTTCTACTCAAGTCTACTCAGTTGAAGAATTTGTTTTAAACTATTAGCTGATATTACAACATATCACATCATTTACACTTTGTGACCGAGAGAGTAATAGAGGTTTTTGGTAGGGAATAATGGCAGTGAATGGATGAAACATTGGGTGAAGGGAGGACACAACTACTACTATAATCTCAATACTGGACAAGGCACCTGGGAAGAGCCTGCAGACTTTATTCCAAACAACACTCAGCTCAACAAGGAGGAAATACAGGTAAATTTTCATCTAGTATTTATTTTTACGATATATAAAATATATTGCACCATGTTAGTATGTTATATTATATTATATCTATTAATATAATAACTGTAATTTTACATTTTTGTTTTTATTTTATTTTTTTCTCTTCCTGATTTACTTAACCTTACTTGTGTCTTTGTAGTCTGTTGTGTCGGGAGTAACCACAGCATATAACCGAGAGCAACTGTGGTTGGCCAATGAGAGTCTGATCGGCAAGCTGCAGGCCCGGTGCCGTGGTTTTCTGGTGCGACGTGGAATGAAAGAGCGTCTTGGGTTCTTGAAGTCTCAGGAGCCGTCTGTCACATGCATACAGGTCATTCTCCTCTTGCATCCTTCATTTAGTCCTAAACTAGACTGAAAAGCATTAATGTAAATAATGACAAGAATAACATCAGTGGGTCTGGGGCCAAGCCAATCATGACCTTCTGGTTCTGTTTGAACTATAGGCTCACTGGAGAGGCTTTAAGGATAGAAAGAAGTACAATGAAAGGAAGCAGTACCTGAAGGATCACACTGATGATGCTGTCAAGGTGAGCAGCAGCATGACAAATTCTGATGGAATAAAAGAGCCGCACTTCTTGCGTAATAAAATGTCAGGATTGTGCTATAAATGTCAGGACTGTTATATACTACATGGCAGAAAATAACTGGTCACTCCCTAATTATCTGGTTTTGCCCCTTTATTTCAGTGAAGCGAATTTTTAATATGGTAAAATCTGTATTTGTATAAATATGATTTTTTTTTTTTTCTTGTAGATTCAGTCAATGGTCAGGATGCATCAAGCTCGCAAAAAATACAGAGATCGTCTACAGTACTTCAAAGACCATGTGAGTTTTAGTCAAAATCTGAGGACTTGCATGATTTTATAGTTAGTGTAATCTGATTGCTAACTGCACAGTGGTCAGTCTTTAATGTTCTCCATTCAATTTTCACATTGCAGATAAATGATGTGGTGAAGATTCAGGCTTTCATTCGAGCCAACAAAGCAAGAGATGACTACAAAACGCTCAGTAAGCATTTCATGTACTTCCATCAAATTCTGTTTCACATCCTCTCACTGAGAACTCACCTCAAATATCAATACACATAACTTATTTTGTCTTTTGAAGCCATTGAATTGTTGTTTCTGATTACTGTTGAAATTTGAAGATCACTGTAGTTGTTTACATTCCATTAAGGCTTTTTTATGTCACATCCAAAAATGGTTTATTTGCTACTTGCTGGTCACTCAAAAATTCTGCCTTCATTTACTCCCGCTCTCATCTGTGGATCATAAAATAATGTACTTTGAGAAATGTCATACAATGAAAGTTACCAGCATTCTTCAAAATATCTTTTCTGCAGAATAAAGAAAGTTATTCAGGTTTGGAATGACATGTGAGGGGGAGTAAATGATGACAATTTTTTTGGGTGAACTATACCTTTAAGTGGAGGAACACTTCATAGAACATTTAATTGGACAAAAGTGCAGGATCAGTCATCAATGTTTTTGTCCAGTTTTCCCAGAAGAAAAAGACACATTTTAAAAGTGTATACCTTCAAGTTGACTCCTCCAACTAGTATAGGAGTACACAGTAGCACTGAACGCCATAAAACTCTAAATCCTGTCTTTAACAGTCAACGCAGATGATCCTCCGATGGCAGTCGTTCGCAAGTTTGTCCACCTGCTGGATCACAGTGACCAGGACTTCCAAGAAGAGCTGGAACTAATGCGGCTTAGAGAAGAGGTGATCACCAACATCCGCTCCAACCAGCAGCTGGAGAACGACCTTAATCTGATGGACATCAAGATCGGCCTGCTGGTGAAAAACAAGATCACCCTTCAGGAGGTGGTCTCTCACAGCAAGAAGCTCACCAAGAAGAACAAGGGTGAGCTGTCTAACCTCATGATGATGAACAAGCAGAAAGGAGGCCTGAAGGCTCTTAGTAAAGAGAAGAGGGAGAAGTTGGAGGCATATCAGTTCCTCTTTTACCTGTTACAGGTAAACCTCATCAGCTCTAATCCAAGGATTGTTTGATTAATCAACGTCGCTGCAGTCCTGTTCATTTCCCTCTCTGTTTTCCTCAGACAAATCCAACCTATCTGGCCAAGCTGATCTTTCAGATGCCACAGAACAAGTCGACCAAGTTCATGGATTCTGTCATTTTCACATTGTACAACTACGCTTCCAATCAGCGTGAGGAGTACCTCTTGCTCAATCTCTTCAAAACGGCACTGCAGGAGGAAATCAAGTAGGAACTGCATGATATTCCATGTTTTATATACTCTCTAACTATTTATCAAGACACATTTGCATCTGTTACGGTCGTTCAGTGATATTTGTCTTGTAAATGCAGATCAAAAGTGGACCAGATCCAGGAGATCGTGACAGGAAACCCAACAGTCATTAAGATGGTGGTGAGCTTTAACAGAGGAGCCAGAGGTCAGAACGCACTCCGGCAGATCCTGGCTCCGGTTGTGAAAGAAATCATGGATGACAAGACGCTCAACATTAAAACTGACCCAGTGGACATATACAAGAGCTGGGTGAACCAGATGGAGAGTCAAACTGGAGAGGCCAGGTGTGTTTTCAACATTTTAATATGAAGGGCCCATGCTGTCCATCACAATATTCTCCCCCTCCATATCTTGGCATATATTTTCAGTATTTTCTTTTGTAATTATGACATAGCTGTTTGTTTCCAATTGTTTTATTGATATATCAAATTAATGCAGTTAATTCATTTAATGTATTCAATTATTTAAATGATTTATTTTGTTGTCCCACGTTACGTTCTATATTCCAGAACTGTATGTTCTTCAATAAAAACGGTATTTATTGTGGGAAAATAAAAAGAAATATGATTTTAGTCTCAATTCCATGTGTTTTTAGTATTTTAATTTTGATGAAAGCTTGATTATTTTAATATATTAATAATAATTTGTTCATTTAAATAATATGAAGTCAGTCTGTGGCCCCCTTGGAAATCAGCCGAGGCCCCCTGAGGCTTCCTGGTTGAAAGCCAATGCTTTATATTTATAATAAGAAGAAAAAATATAAATGTTCAATGGATTTTTAAGACATGTAAATGACTAAAAGTAAAGGCCGAAGTTCATTTAATTAAATCCAGATGCAAAAATAAATTGTAATGCTAGATGACCTGCTACCTAATGTTGCAATGACCATGTAATTCTGTTTTGCAGTAAATTGCCGTATGATGTGACTCCAGAACAGGCAATGAGTCACGAGGAGGTTCGAACCCGGCTGGAAGCTTCCATCAAGAACATGAGGACGGTCACAGACAAATTCCTCTCGGCCATAATTGTTTCTGTGGATAAAATCCCGTGAGTTAATTGAATCCCGCCACCTGAATTTCCCTCAGGGATCAGAAAATTCCATGTCTTGCATCTATTTTTACCTGTACCTACCATAAATTGTTCTTGAATATATGAAAATGACTTTTAGCAAGCCCAGATTTGAATATTCAAATACATGTCTGTTACATGAGCCGTTTCTTTGTTCATGCTTGTGTACAAGTCAGTATTACGCTGCTGTTAAAGAGTGGCACTGTGCTGCTGCTTTAGTTTTACTAAGCTAAACCTAAAACGGCGGAATACCACATAAAATATTATTACTTTTATATTAAGTTTTCTTCACAGATTGGACTAAAAATAACATACAATGAATGCCTCTTTATGAATCAGTTCTTCAATAACTCATGAACTCCTCATATATCATTCAAATAAATAATTCACTGAATCCACCAGAGCACAATTAACAATTATGAATTAATTATGATACAATTATGAATTTACTGAATGCTAACTAATAACATAACATTTATTCATGTTTGACTTGAAATAATCCAAGAATTATTACCATGTTTTATTGTGTTTGAGCCCTTTATGGATCACATTATGAAATGAGTATTACTGACTGGTTGTTCTCTTGTAGACTTATTTACGTTCGTTACACTTTACGTTCAAACTACACCTACTAAAAATGACTGTTTTCCCTGTAGATATGGTATGCGGTTCATTGCCAAGACACTGAAGGACACGCTTAACGAAAGGTTCCCTGATGCCACAGAGGATGAGCTTTTGAAGGTTTGTTACATCACAGCTGCTAGAAATCACAGCAACGTTATTCCTGTGCAGCGTTCCGCTGATGTAATTGTACGCTTTAGTCTCCAAAACAAGACAGCCTTTATTCAGATATCTCTGAACACTCTGATTACTTCTCTGCTAAATGGGCACCCGCTGCTTCTCCATATCAGTTCTATCCCACTGTGGAACATCGTGCTGAATCCTGAGCATTTCTCTGCTCTTGTGCTGCACTTCTGTTGTGAAACTCCAAGCTTCTCACTTTGAATAATAAATGTGGTTTCAAGTTCCTTTTCTTCTGGTAAGAGATTCCTCTTTTCTCTATTTCTGTCTATCTGTCCCACACCTGCTCTGTTTCTCTCTCTATCTATGGCCTGGCTCCAGCTCTCTTCTTGGCCCTTGCTTATACCCTTTTCAAGAGGTTTTTGATGAGCACCCAACCCAGGTGAGCCACGTCTTTCTTATTCTTGCCTTGCTGCTTCTCTATCAGTAATTTTGTTTACCCCCATTGTAGAAGCAGAGGATCTTCAGTTGCACAAAGATAGAAACATGGATAATAGGTTTTAAAAATTGCACAGATGTTGTGTTTGCTTAAAAAAAAAAAAGGAGGACATGCTCATCCTTATTATCTTTTAAGATTGTGGGCAACCTGCTGTACTACCGCTACATGAACCCCGCCATTGTGGCTCCTGATGCCTTTGACATCATTGATCTCTCGGCTGGAGGTCAGCTGACCACAGAACAGAGGCGAAACCTGGGGTCAATCGCCAAAATGCTGCAGCACGCAGCCTCCAACAAGATGTTCCTCGGAGACAACGCTCATCTGAACCCCATCAATGAATACCTATCTAACTCCTACCAGAAATTTAGGTACAAACGACATCAGTCATTTTTTCTGTTTGTTTTGTTATTTCAAGCAGTTCCTTTATTTCCATACTGATGCAAGAACTTTTCTATCTCCCAGACGTTTCTTTTTGTCTGCTTGTGACGTCCCATCTTTGGAAGACAAGTTCAATGTGGATCAATACTCTGACCTGGTCACCTTGACCAAGCCTGTGATCTACATTTCCATTGGGGAGATCATCAACACTCACACGGTAACTATTTGAGACTTAAAGTGTGGTCACATTTACCGTTGCTCTGCGAAATTTTGAAATTCTGTTATTTCAATTGGTATCTGCTCAACTGGGAGTTTTGACTGGGGGCAAAAATATTCCCCACAGATATTTTGCTTCGGTTTCAAGTTATTCACAAAAAAATTCAATAGGTTGACCAACAGAAAGCTATTTGGTTTGAAAGTGACTTCTCTATGAGTGCTGCTTCAAGAATCGCTACATTAATGACAATAGACAGTGGTCCTTTTATAACCTTTGTGACCGCACCTTTTTGGTAAAGACCACATCGAGTGTAGATGGTTTTCAGAACTCAATGTCTTTTGGTATCTTCTTTAGCTCTTGCTAGATCACCAGGATGCCATCGCTCCAGATCACAATGATCCTATCCATGAGCTGCTAGATGACCTGGGAGAGGTGCCCACCATTGAGTCTTTAATAGGTGAGCTTCTGAGATATGCTTTAAAGTCTCAGGACGCTGAGGTCCTGCAGAGTCAAGAGTGATGGACTGTCGTTCCCTCGCAGGTGAGAGCCCACTTCCCCCTGATGATCCTAATAAGGAAATGATGGGTAAAACAGAAGTCTCTCTCACCCTCACCAATAAATTTGATGTTCCTGATGAGGCCAATGCTGAAATGGATGCCAAGACTCTCCTCCTCAAGTAAGGACAATGCCTTACTCAAATTCTTCTGTTAGAAAACCTAGTGATGGTCCAAGTTCTAAGGCAGCATGCTTCCTTCCCAGAGAAGATAATCCACTAATGCAAACCTTTCTGCTATTTCCAACATTTGCATATGATTTTTGCACTTCACTGGCAGTTTGGACGGAATTTTCAGTGGTTGTAAAAATTTGAATTATGAATGCATGAATATATCCACACAAAACAAATAAGCACTAGTATGTCTTAAAAACAGCAGGTTTTCTACATCTAATCAATGTAAATAATTCTTTTTTTAAATAATTGTTTTGTACATAAATATTCATAACTGTCCATTTAAAGAAACAATCCTTAAAGAACAACATTTTGGTGAAAAATTATTGGTAATTCTCATTTTGTTTGGCACCGATCTTATAGTACATTAGAATACATCAAATTTCCACATACACATATGGTCGGGACTTCATGCAGCTTCGGTACTGCTCTTCAGTGGAAATGAATGACTGCCAGTCTGTTGTTTGGTATTTGTTGTTTATCGGAGAGAGCGAAAAGGTGGCTTTAGACTATAGAATTGTTAGCTCGGGAATCAAATGTAATTTAAGTCTGCTGTACGTAATGCCGTTGTGAAGTGCATGGAGTTGCTGCCTTTGTAGGTCACTAGGTTCTAGAACAAATATTTTTCCTTGATAATGCATTTTTTACTTTTTTTTTTTTTTTGCTAATTACTTAACATCCTTATCCATTCATCTTTGTTATTTAGCACCAAGAGGCTCATAGTGGATGTGATCCGGTTTCAGCCAGGAGAGACTCTTACTGAGATTCTGGAGACTGTGGCTTCACCAGAGCAGGTACTTTAAATGCAAAAATTTACAATTGAAAATCTTAATCAAATCAGAGTTGTTTGTATTCAAATCTGCATTTATTATTGAAATAGGAAACAGAGTACCAGCGTGCCATGCAGCGAAGAGCTATTCGTGATGCTAAGACTCCGGAGAAGATGAAACAAGCCAAACCAGTTGTGGATGACAGCCTTACCTTGCAAGGCAAGAAGGACAAAATCAAGAGCAACTTGCAAAGGCTAGGAGAGTTGGGCAAAGTTCACCCTGAGAAGAAATACCAGGATCTTATCAATGACATCACCAAGGTACCATTCCTGTGTCCTTAGGGATTTTCAGAATGTATATGAATACGAAACTTCAAATGCTCCATTATGCGTCTTGATTTATTTGTTGATGATGTTTGTAGGACATCCGGAACCAGAGGCGATACCGTCAGCGGCGAAAGGCAGAATTGGTGAAGCTTCAGCAGACTAATGCTGCCCTGAACTCCAAGACCAATTTCTACAACGTGCAGATCGACTACTACAATCAATACATCAAGACCTGCATGGATAATTTAGCCAGCAAGGGCAAGTGAGTGACGAGCGTTTGGAGTATTTACTGTCCAGTTTAGTTTGTCGTTATCTCTTATTAAATAATTGCTGTTGAGCTTTTAGCTTACGGTCATGGAAAATGCCATTGCTTCACACACAGAGTTTCTAAGAAACCTGGAGACCATAAGGCGAAGAAGAGTAAGCAGGTATCGCAGAAGTACACAGCAGCCCGTCTGCATGAGAAGGGAGTGCTTATTGAAATCGAGGATCTGCAGCCAAATCAGTGAGTTTCAACTTCTGGTCGTGTTTTTGTGTTCATCTGTTCATGCCGTACAGTACTATATGTTTATGTATCTGCATTTCTTGTAACAATGTGCTTGTTTCCTATTTTTACAGGTATAAGAATGTAATTTTCGAGATCTCACCATCTGAGGTTGTAGGCGTGTTTGAGGTGAAAGCTAAACTTATGGGAGTCCATTTGGAGACATTAATGTTAGAATACCAGGTAAAAGTTCTTCTCTTGATATTTTTAGTCTCTGTATCTCATGCAAGTCAGAAGGAATGTTTTATTTATTTATTTTTTTTAAGAACTTTATATGTAATTTAGGTCACACGTTATTTTAAGGTTCAGTTCTCAATATTAACAGACCATTAACTACGACTTTTGCCTCAAACTCCTAATTTGAATGCTTATTAATAGTTAGTAAGGTAGTTGTTAAATTTAGGTATTGGGTAGGATTAGGAATGTAGAATATGGTCATGCAGAATATGTGCTTTATAAGTACTAATAAACAGCCAGTATATTAATAATGGGCATGCTAATAAGCAACAAGTTAATAGTGAGAACTGGTCCCTATACTAAGTGTTAACATAATTTTTTTTTGTACAACTCTTAATTCTTTAATAACAGGACCTACTCCAGTTGCAGTACGAGGGGGTGGCAGTGATGAAGCTGTTCGATCGAGCTACTGTAAATGTTAACCTCCTCATTTTCCTGCTCAACAAGAAGTTCTACGGCAAATAGAAACTCAGAGGGACTTGACAGACTGTTTCATACAAAGTGAAGCTCAGACCACATTCATCTTTAAAGTTTAAATGTCTTTCCTGCACTACTCTGAGTATGCGTTTTGTGCCTTTCTTGAAGGATAGATTCCTTGAATGTACATTATTAAATTTGTCGTAGACCACCAACCTGTATCTTCTGGATATGTAACGGTTGACTGTTTTCTGTTTTTACTGAGATGTAAGTGTCCAAAAGAGTATCAATAGTAGTTTGCTTTGATCGTTTGCAAACTGTGCTTGCATGAGCTTTGAATACTGTATATGTTATATGTAAAATGAACATTATTACCTAATCTATTCTTAGGGCGAAACAATTTTAAAATTGTTTCTAAGTATCCCTATCGTGTAGGAGAGTGTTGAGTGTTATAGCCACATTCCTCTAAAATGTTACCAAAATATATTTATCAGAGCAATTTTTGTTTCTTTATTTGTAAAAAAACAAAAAAAAAAAACAAAAAAAAAACAACAACTTAGCAATGAATAGGTATACTTCATTGGCTGGTCGAAAAATGAGGACTTTTTTTTTTTTTTTCCCCCCCAGAGCATTTAGACTGCATGCTGGATGAGTTTTATGTTTACGTCCCTCTAATTTTTGCAGCCTTGTGTCCATTTGTTTTTTAAAGGTGCCTTAACTTGAATAAAACCGTTGGGAAAATTTGTGGAGAAGCCTTATCATATCAACACGTCGTGCTTATAATGTCACTCCATCTCATTGTCTGTTGTAACAAATAATGTCTCTTATACAAAATGTAATGATTAAATAATGGTTACATATTTTTACTGATTAGTGATGCTGGTTTATACACTCATTATGTTGAGAAACTGCAGTGATGATATAATAAACTTTTGAAATTTTTGAAATTTAAAAGATGTACAGACACTTTCTTTTAATTTTCTTAAAAAACCTTTCAAGCTGTAACAGAATTCAATCATTAAAGTCTCAGGTTTTAGAGCAGAACATCAAACTTATTTCAACTCTTCTGGTGTCTAACAGATGTTCTCAATTACTGTACCCTTAAAACAAAGTGCCACACTGTTTCGATTTCATTTTCTATTTAAATGTTTTATAAAGCTGTATGAAGGTGTGTATTTTTTGTAATGTTACCATTAACACTTTAAAGTTAACAAAGATGCTGGTCAGAAAATTATATTCTTTGACCTCAGTCAAAGCAGTATTTAATTAATAAATATAAATATATATATATATATATATATATATATATATATATATATATATATATATATATATATATATATATATATATAAAATATTAGTTGACAAAATTATTAGCCCCCTATAAAATGTTTTTTTTTTTTTTTTAAATAATTCCCAAGTGCTCTTTAACAGAGAGATTTTTTTTTTCAACACAGCATTTCTATACATAATAGTTTATTTAGGAAGCTTGGAATGTTTGTAATATTAATAGAAACAAAATTATAACCAAGAATAAAAAAAAGTCTACAGGCCAAAATTATTAGCCCTCTGATGTTAATGGTCAATGGTGAATCCCTTTTGCTTGATAACAGCCTTTAGTCGTTTGTTGTAGTTCTCAGCAAGTTTCAGGCTTGTCTCCTGAGGAGTTGCAGCCCATTCCTCCTTAGCAAATCTCTCAAGCTCCTCCAGATTTGTTGGTTTCCTGGCATGGACTCTGGTCTTCAGTGTGCCCAACAGATTTTCTGTTGGATTCAAGTCTGGGCTTTGTGCAGGCCAGTCAAGGACGTTCACTTTGCTCATTTGGAGGTAGTCCTACACCAGAAATGAGGTATGCTTTGAGTCGCTATCATCCCGGAAGACAAAACGTCGACCCAAACCATGTTTTGTTGCAGATTGCCTGAGGTTGTCTTTCAAAAAGTTCTCGTAGTCTTCCGTTTTCATGATTCCTTTGACCCTGACGAGATTCCCAGCTCCAAACGCTCTGAAACGTCCCCACAGCATTACGCTCCCACCTCCATGTTTCACTCTGGAGATGGTGTTCTTTGGGTTGAGCACCTGTCCCTTCTTACCCCAAACATAGGCAAAATCTCTATGGCTAAAGAGCTCTACTTTTGTCTCATCTGACCAAAGGACACATTTCTAGTACATTATTTTTCTCCAGGTTGTCCTAACTTCAGTCTAGCTTGGAGGTGTCTCTTATTCAGAAGAGGAGTTTTTCTTGGTCGGCAACCTTGCAGTCCATTCCTGTCCGGGCCTCTAGTGTCCGTCTTCGCTGAGATATCAATCCCAGACTTTACTAAATCATTCACTAGTGTCTTGGCAGTTGTCCTTGGGTCTTTAGAAACCTCTCGCAATAGTTCTCTTTACAAAGTTTTTGAAAACTTTCACTCCCTGCCTCTGTTCTCCACTGTGTGGGCCTCTTCAAACTTCTTGATAATACTTCTCACGGCTGTTCTTGACACTTGAAAACATTTTGATAAACGTGTAAATGCTTCTCCTTTGTGAGCATTAATAATTATTTTTCTCAAGTCTAAACTATTTTTTTTAGTCTTTGCCATGATGACAGTACATATTATTTTACTAGTTGTTTTGAAAGATACTAATCCTCAGTTTACAGTGTAATTTAAAGGCTTGGAGGATTAATTAGGTTAATTTGGCAAGTTAGTTCCATAGCCAGTCAAACAGAGGGCCAATAATATTGACCTTAGCCATTTTTATTTTTTTATTTTTTAAATAATTATTTTATTCAAGGCAAATTTAAATAAATGAGGCTTTCTCCAGAT
The DNA here is from genome assembly GCA_039654775.1 of Spinibarbus caldwelli. Classification (NCBI taxonomy): domain Eukaryota; kingdom Metazoa; phylum Chordata; class Actinopteri; order Cypriniformes; family Cyprinidae; genus Spinibarbus; species Spinibarbus caldwelli. The sequence goes on along the minus strand of CM077220.1, from coordinate 30,022,043 downwards.
GAAAAATATAATAAGAAATACTGTGTTAAAATTCCCTTGCTCTGTTAAACATCACTTGGGAAATACAAAGAACTGAAATTTCACAGGGGGGGCTAATAATTTTGTCTTCAACTGTGTGTGTGTATATGTATGTATGTATGTATGTATGTGTGTATGTATATGTATATATATATATATATATATATATATAATATTTTATATATACAGTGGGGCAAAAAAGTATTTAGTCAGCCACCAATTGTGCAAGTTCTCCCACTTAAAAAGATGAGAGAGGCCTGTAATTTTCATCATAGGTATACCTCAACTATGAGAGACAAAATGAGAAAAAAAAAAAAAACAGAAAATCACATTGTAGGATTTTTAAAGAATTTATTTGCAAATTATGGTGGAAAATAAGTATTTGGTCAATAACAAAATTTCATCTCAATACTTTGTTATATACCCTTTGTTGGCAATGACAGAGGTCAAACGTTTTCTGTAAGTCTTCACAAGGTTTTCACACACTGTTGCTGGTATTTTGGCCCATTCCTCCATGCAGATCTCCTCTAGAGCAGTAATGTTTTGGGGCTGTCGCTGGGCAACACGGACTTTCAACTCCCTCCAAAGATTTTCGATGGGGTTGAGATCTGGAGACTGGCTAGGCCACTCCAGGACCTTGAAATGCTTCTTACGAAGCCACTCCGTTGCCCGGGCGGTGTGTTTGGGATCATTGTCATGCTGAAAGACCCAGCCACATTTCATCTTCAATGCCCTTGCTGATGGAAGGAGGTTTTCACTCAAAATCTCACGATACATGGCCCCATTCATTCTTTCGTTTACACGGATCAGTCGTCCTGGTCCCTTTGCAGAAAAACAGCCCCAAAGCATGATGTTTCCACCCCCATGCTTCACAGTAGGTATGGTGTTCTTTGGATGCAACTCAGCATTCTTTCTCCTCCAAACACGACAAGTTGAGTTTTTACCAAAAAGTTCTATTTTGGTTTCATCTGACCATATGACATTCTCCCAATCCTCTTCTGGATCATCCAAATGCTCTCTAGCAAACTTCAGTCGGGCCCGGACATGTACTGGCTTAAGCAGGGGGACATGTCTGGCACTGCAGGATTTGAGTCCCTGGCGGCGCAGTGTGTTACTGATGGTAGCCTTTGTTACTTTGGTCCCAGCTCTCTGCAGGTCATTCACTAGGTCCCCCCGTGTGGTTCTGGGATTTTTGCTCACAGTTCTTGTGATCATTTTGACCCCACGGGGTGAGATCTTGCGTGGAGCCCCAGATTGAGGGAGATTATCAGTGGTCTTGTATGTCTTCCATTTTCTAATAATCGCTCCCACAGTTGATTTCTTCACACCAAGCTGCTTACCTATTGCAGATTCAGTCTTCCCAGCCTGGTGCAGGTCTACAATTTTGTTTCTGGTGTCCTTTGACAGCTCTTTGGTCTTGGCCATGGTGAAGTTGGACTGTTCGAGGTTGTGGACAGGTGTCTTTTATACTGATATCGAGTTCAAACAGATGCCATTAATACAGGTAACGAGTGGAGGACAGAGGAGCCTCTTAAAGAAGTTGTTACAGGTCTGTGAGAGCCAGAAATCTTGCTTGTTTGTAGGTGACCAAATACTTATTTTACCGAGGAATTTACCAATTAATTCTTTAAAAATCCTACAATGTGATTTTCTGTATTTTTTTTTCTCATTTTGTCTCTCATAGTTGAGGTATACCTATGATGAAAATTACAGGCCTTTCTCATCTTTTTAAGTGGGAGAACTTGCACAATTGGTGGGATGACTAAATACTTTTTTGCCCCACTGTATATATATTATAATATTTTATATATATATATATTATAATATTTTATATATATATATATTATAATATTTTGTTATTTAACACACACCAACCAATTTCTTATCGAATGGAGATGTTTCTTTCTTTTAGGTACATCTGTGCGGCACCGCGAGATGTTGCAAAAAGCTCGTGGGGACTCGTCCCACCTGCAAATTACGCCTATTCAGTAGCCTAGTACTTTGAGGAAACTATTAAAAATATTCCACAGAATGAATAGTCTTGTTTTATTTGTTGTATGTCATTTCTATATACATATGATACATTGAGAATTATTCGTTGAGTTTCAGTTCATCTTCGAGACAGAGTCTCGCAGAGACGGCTGAAAGCGCACCCTGTTTATTATTAATTTTATTTTTATTTTACAAAAGCACAAGATTTCGTTTTTATTGTGAGTGTACACAAATAAAAGTAGACCTTTTATAGTTTATAATGACGTCTTGCACTAATCTGTATGACCAAATATAAAGGAGTAGGCTATTTTAAATTGTTTCCGCTGTCATGAGCAAAAAATCCATCAGAACGCGCCGGTGCGTTCGTAGGCCAGAGAGTTAAAGAAAGCGTAGCCTATTTAGTTTCATAGGCCTATTTATGTTTAAATATTAGGCAATAATTTTTATGTATGTATGTATGTATTTAATTATTTATTTATTTATTTACATCTATGTTGATTATGAAAAGTGAACAGCATGACCAAGATATAGGCTCATGAGATGCACAATATGTCGGGAGACATGGAGTGGGTCAGACATGATTTTGACCACTTCATTGAGTTTTGTTTTGTAGAAAACCTTTCTTTGAAGTGAATTTCGTTTTGTATAAATTGTATCTTAATTTTAATCAATGTTTCATCAACCAGTTGTCTGGATTTAATAAATAGGAAGAAAACCAAGGACGTCGGTTGTGGAATGAATTGTAACAAACGAACCCACCATGTTTCTGCGGCCTTTGAGTAAGGCTGAAACAATACGTCGTTATTCTGTTTTTAATAAATTTATTGATTACATGTGTTAATTACGCCTACTTAATTAATTGATAAGATATTGATTTTAGTGTGGTCTAAATTAAGTAGATTAGACACAAATGAGCTTATAGGTTCCCTTCTAGACAAGAGTGCGTATGTACTGTGTATGTACTTCATAACCGTGCAGCCCAGGGGGCCCGTCGTAATAGCCTGCACTGGGGCCCTCATTACTATGTTACGCCACAGTCACGGGTTAAGTCATTTAATATCACCCTAACTGTAAGTATACTGGGTGACATGGATACATATACTCTTTATTCTGGACATGGCCGTAAAACATCGTCCGGTCTGGATTTCTGAGATGTCTTGGGCTGGCAAATGTGAACAGTAACATCTTCAATAGATCTAATAACAGGCACTCTGAAATGGAAGCACTTGATATTTTCCATTAATAATCACATTTGGTGTGAATGGATGGGGCTAATAAGAGCTTGCGTTTGACTGAGACTCGGACACCAGGGCTGCGTTTCCCAAAAGCATCGTAAGCTTAAGTTGATCGTAAAAACGATTGCACGAATCATCTTAGACTTGCAGACCGTATCCCAAAACCATCGTAACTTAAGTAGTACTTGCAAATCTTCGTAGATCTACGAGTGCTCTGGAGTAATCGTAAATCTCTATACGTGCATCGTAAGAAGACAGAATTATGAAGTCACCTGCAGGACAATCGGCAGATTACACCTTTAACTTTATTCAAGTGCAGTGTGATTATAATTAAAGCTTTTGATTGTACTTTATTGTAGGCTATACCTTATTACTCGTTTTTTTTAATGAATTTATAAATGAAATAATTAAAAAGAGCAGAAAACAAAAAATAGAAATACACATCTAAATTAAATGACTGAAAAAAAAACCGAATAAAATAAGTAATGTAGGAAATATGCTTCAAATACATGGGAAAAATAGGGATAAACTAAAAAAATCTGTCAATTACTTGCTGACGTGCATGAAAACCAGCCATGTATTGGACCCGGAACGTCTCTACCAGGGCCGCTGCTGGCCAAATGGGTGCCCTAAGCAGGACTGTATTGTTGTGCCCTCTCCCTCAAATATTAAGTAAAAACAACACCTACTATAGGGGTCAAAATAGAATTTTAATAAAATATACAAGTAAATAAATAAATAATTTGTAATTAAATTGTATTATTTACAAATTACAATTGTAGCTCTAGACAGTTACACTGAAAAAAAAAAGTTAGTCAACTAAATTTGTTTATTTAAATGTAGCTAAAATAAACTGATTGCAACCACTTACCTTAAAAAAAATTTAGTAAATTCAATGAGTCATTTTTTTTTCAGTGTATCTATGGCAGTAATACAGTTGTCTGATTGATTTTATGGTCTCAAGCATTCAGAAATCACGCAAAAGAAAATTAAGCACTTTTACTATGAAAACCGTGGTTAATTTTTGTAAGGTTTGTGATGTCCACATGTTTTTTGTTGAAGAAATTATAGAGGCTGTGTCATCTATAGCAAAAAGGTGGCCAAAAATTAAAGATTAAGTGGCTATTTGAATTAAATGTTTGGTCAATAGCTTATTAAACAAGGATATGATCGTCCTGTAAGTGTAACAGCAGCAATTACCAGACCGTTGGCTCCCTTTGCAGGCATTTGTAATAACATATAATTTTGAAAAAAACAATAGACGCCATCACAAAATTTGTAATGGTTTTACTGGTTATAATGGGACTTTGTATTAGTTTTAATGGAAACTGTAATGGACCCTGTTGGTCTCTACTGTTAATTGGTCACCTTCTATTGGTGACTTGTTAAAACCAATAAATCCCAATGGAATATGTCCCAAAACACACTACAGAAAACCATTTTTTAATGGTTTTAATGGTTAAAAGTTGATGGTTTGTAATGTTTGTAATGGTATTTGTGATTCATTTGTGATGGTATTAGGATTTTCTGTGATGGTTTTATTGTTTTTTTTTTCAGCTGTGTTGCCTCATTGTTTTTATATAATGCGTTTTAAGTCATTTAAAGGCTGTTGTTGGCTTATAGGTTTGTTTTTATAACCACACACACACACAAAAAATATTATCTTAATACCTCTTTGTATATTATTATTTGAAGTAACAAACCCATGGCTAATTTGCGGTTACCATGGCTACAAGAACCATGCTTTTTTTTTTTTATTATTAGTGTTAAAACCATGGCTAACTTTCGTAAGTGAACATGGAAACTCGGAGAGAATATTGGATGTGTTGGTGGTGGTGAAATTATTACCGACATTAAAACACGTTATTAACCTCAACACCTAAAAAAAAGTTTCACAGGATTATGAATGTAGCCTAACTTTATCTGAAAGTGACGCACGGGCTTCGTTTTCATCTTTTTTTTTCTTTTCTTTTCTTGGTGCCAGATTGCTGATGTCTTTTCACGGGCATAGTTGTTCATCAATTATGATCATTTGCATTCAGCCGCAAACATGAGGTGCGAGTGGTCGCGGGCGCGGATGCGGGAATGGCGCGTCACGTTTTTTTTATTTTTTTTTTTTTTTTTTTTGAGCAACTGGGATGGTGCCCCCCTGGTAGTTGGTGCCCTACGCAAACTGCTTACTCTGCGTATAGGGAGCGACGGTACTGGTCTCTACAGATATTACTATATATTATAATATTAATCTATAAGTATAATATTATTAATGTACTATATATATAATATATATTATATAATTTTATTATATATAGTAGATGAATATTATATTATATTATATTATATTATATTATATCCGAGCTGTCTGGAACGCAGCATTAGGTCAACATTTCAATAACCGAGCGTGTACTAAAATTACGAGCCATTTTATAAATTGACATTCCAGCACTAGACAAACGGATAGCGACTCCTAAGTAGCACTTAAAGCAGGGCTACGTGGGATTGTGTTAAGTGCATTTTTGGGAAACGCACGTGAAACAATAACGAACGTTCATAAAATGATTCGTAGAAAACGCTCTTAAGCGCCAAGATCAATCGTTATCGAGAAACGCAGCCCAGCTCAGAACACTGTCGAGTCGACGCAAGCCGTAGGGTAGATCAATGCATTTGAAACGCAACTACAAATTCCCTTCACAGTCATATTTCCTACTTTTACATGCACAACAGGTTACAAACGCTTAAAAAACAATGCATATTTTCAAAGATTCGGGATAGAACGAGGCATCAGTTACTGTAGAAGATTTATTACGTCGCGCCACTTGCCGTGTGGACAGTCACAACATCAACTGATTATAATGGGTTCTCTAGGTGTAGACACGGCCTTAGATACAACAAAGGCCGCAGAAACATGGTGGGTTCGTTTGTTACAATCCATTCCACAGCCGACGTTCTTGGTTTTCTTCCTATTTATTAAATCCAGACAACTGGTTGATGAAACATTGATTAAAATTAAGATACAATTTATACAAAACGAAATTCACTTCAAAGAAAGGCTTTCTACAAAACAAAACTCAATGAAGTGGTCAAAATCATGTCTGACCCACTCCGTCTCCCGACATATTGTGCATCTCATGAGCCTATCTTGGTCATGCTGTTCACTTTTCATAATCAACATAGATTATGAAAAAATAAATAAATATTTGTATGTATATATATATATATATATATACAGGGTGCGAACTACGGGGGAGCTAGGGGGAGCTCGGCTCCCCTTAATAAGACATGGGCTCCCCTGAAAACGTGATTTGTGAAATTTTGGGGGGTCTCAAAAAATATTGACAATGTGTTATTTTGACGTGCAATTTCAGTTTTGTCTAATGTGATCATCATGTGTAAAATTGCAAAAATATTCATTCATGCATGACGGCGATTTAAACCTAATTCGCTTCAATAAAGATAACTATACATGTTATTCTTGTTATGAGCATAAAGGTGTGGGGCGCTGCGGTGCAAATTCCACTCATGTTTATTTAGTACGTTAACTCAAAAGATTCGTAGAAAAAGTATAAACGTTGGAGGCCATTGATCTTTGCGCGGAGTCCTTGAAATTCATTCAGGCGTCTGTGGTCGATTCTGTGTTAAGGTAAGGCATGTTATTCGCAATTATGTGTTGTGGCTGGGTTGTTATAGGTCTGCGTGACTCTCGATGTCTTTGGTCTAATTGAACAGAGGAATTATGGTATTCTTCTGTAGCCTTACGAGTAACTTTAACCATTGTTCGTGTGAACTCAAAGACAGCCTGATGCTTTGTTTATAGACTATTTGTGGGTGGCTGTTTGTTGTTTCACCTATCAATTCGTGTCGATAAAGTATAATAGGGTAAATCCTGTATCTTTATGTATGTATCTTTCTGTTAGCTGTTATGCATAATGTATATATATGTGTGTGTGTGTATATATATATATATATATATATATATATATATTTAATCTATATTTCATAATCAGAGGGTTAAAGAAAGAGTAGCCTATTTAGTTTCATAGGCCTATTTATGTTTAAATATTAGGCAATAATTTATATATATATATATATATATATAAATTATTGCCTAATATTTAAACTAAATAGGCTACTCTTTCTTTAACCCTCTGGCCTACGAACGCATCGGCGCGTTCTGATGGATTTTTTGCTCATTACAGCGGAAACAACTTAAAATAGCCTACTCCTTTATTTTTGGCCATACAGATTAGTGCAAGACATCATTATAAACTATAAATGGTCTACTTTTACTTGTGTACACTCACAATAAAAACGAAATCTTGTGCTTTTGTAAAATAAAAATAAAATTAATAATAAACAGGGTGCGCTTTCAGCCTCTCTACGAGACTCTGTCTCAAAGATGAACTGAAACTCAACGAATAATTATCAATGTATCGTATGTATATGGAAATGACATACAACAAATAAAACAAGACTATTCATTCTGTGGAATATTTTTAATAGTATCCTCAAAGTACTAGGCTATTGAATAGACGTAATTTGCAGGTTGGACGAGTCCCCACGACCCCACCACTTTTTGCAACATCTCGCGGTGCCGCACGGATGTACCTAAAAGAAAGAAGCATCTCCATTCGATAAGAAATTGGTTGGTGTGTGTTAAATAACAGGCGATCTATCGCTGGAATGTGTTGTTTTTGAAATCATGGCGAGTGCTTGTTGCCGCTGTTATCAGTGCACAATGCGCAGTCTTTACAGAGACGATCGAGCGCTTCGTTCTGGTTAAAGCACAAAACAAAATGCTCCCAGCTCTTGATACACAATCACTGATGAACACTTTTGGTTTTAATGAGAGAAAAAAGAAAAGAAAAAAAAAATCTATATGAGGGTGGATTAGAACCCAGAACCTCAGAAATGCTTGACAAAAATTCTACCGCTAGACCATCAAACTTGCAGTTTTATGTATTGTATGCATTATTAATATTTATATTTATATTAACATAGTCACTTCGTGCGGCTGCACTGCCTGCACTGTCAGTAATTACGCCACTGACCCGTGATATAAGATTTTGGCCATATTGCCCATCTAAGTCATTCATCACACACTATCAACAGGCCTGTCGTGTAGGCTACACTACTTGTACTTCGTTTGGGCACCACAAGGTGTCACTGTGGCCTCAAAGCTTACCCCTCGCCTACTCTAGCTCGATTGCTATTCCTGAGGCAAAACACGCCCTCCTCATTACCCTACGGACAAAGAAATGTAGAAATAAATAAATGTGGAAATAAATACGTAAACAAATACATAAATGTGAAAATAAATAAAAGTGGAAATAAAAAAATGTGGAAAAAATACATAAGGAAATAAAATTATAAATAATTATTACAATTATTATTATTTTTTTTACTTTTCTTTGTACATTTATTTATATATTTATTTATTTATATTCGCTTTTTTACATTTCTTTGTACATTTATTTATTTCTAATTATGGCAGGATTGGCATTCCATAACTTTGATATTTCAGAGCTGTATTTTACAAAGATCACTCTCACATGCTCCTCTCTTTTCTGAGCACGACAAGACAGCAGTGGTGATATCATCCTCCTTCTATCTCTTTTGCCCATAATGCTGGGCTTCTTAGAACTGCCACAATGGAGGTCTTCTTTAAGTATAAAGGAACTACAGACTGAACAAATATTGCATATGTCTGCACATGCCTTCACAACAAAACTGGGGATGATGTGACAGCCCGGAGCCTTTAGTAAATATGATCAATGGAGGAAGATATCTGGGTCAATGGTACTGTCCTGAACAAAATAGTATGATGTTAGAATCATTATTATACTCTTATACCTTTTGTTCTTTTAATGTTTTGAATTGTTTGTAGCTTTATTTTGTTTTCATTTAAATGTTAAGTTTAGAAATTTTGTTGTATGCATTTGTCTTTTTAATTATTATTTTTTTTAATGTGTGTATATATAGTGTTTATAAAGTTTTAGCTTTTAGTTTTGGATCAGTTTTAGTTGTTTTAATACTACAATTGATTGTTTCTGTTGTCCTCATTTGTAAGTCGCTTTGGATAAACGTCTGCTAAATGACTAAATGTAAATATAATGATTTTTTGACAGCACTTTCAACACAGTAAATAATAGTGCTGTGTATCCCTTTAAGGGAACTCCACTGCCACCTTGTGGACACAACTTAAAAAAAATGGTATACAGTTTTGGGGCAGGCTTGTGTATTTTTTCTTCGGCTTGTTTTCACTCGGAGTGAGGGATCGGAGTTGACAAAACAAATGTGTGCCGTGGAGTCAGGAGTCGGTGGATCACAGTTCAGGTGGATCTAGATGATGGACACGGAGAAGAGAGTCCAAAGGAGCACACGCGGACTACACGATCAGATTTCACCGCTGCATTTCACGAATCAGTAACATCTAAACATTTTCTCAGACTCGTATGACAACAGCGGTCGGTCACTGGCCGCAGGACAGAGAGTGTCTGATGCCGAGCTTGATTTGCTAACGTTACCTTGCTGCGAAGTTGCTGTCGCGCTTACCTGTTTATATGAGTTTTGAATACGTAACAAGCTTTTACATCGGCGAGACCACTTGTTGAAATCTCACGAAACTAAGTTCAGTATTGGAGGAAATAAGAGTCGAACGACTGTTAGTTGTCATTTACAGTTCGCTTGTGATAAATCGGTTGTGATATTTTGATTGTGTCATATCGCTCATTAGCTGGCTAGCTGTCACGGCTGACTTTATCCTGTACCTGACCGAGCAATATCAATCAATTACACACATTTAGACAGTTATATCACCAACTGTCTATCTGAACTCATAAATAATGGTGGGCACTTAAATATTTATGCGGAATAACAAAAATACGCATAATTGAAATTGTTCTCGTCAGAATCTGAAGTATTTATTTCGCTAGAGTCGTTACTGAACTTGTTTCGTAAATCCAAGTGAAATATTTAACGTAAGCTTTTATGTTTGGCATTGCACAGTATTACACATTTTTTCCTATTTCCCCCACGATACAAAGCAAGAGGTGGTTTAGTGATGCCAAACGAAACTGTCATAAACGCTTGAACATTTAGCGATGTCCAGTTTCCTGACAAACTTTTAGCAAATTCGGCTCATCGACTTCATACAAATATTGGGGTTATAAGTATAAGGAATTCCTATATATCGTCGTTACTTTGCACTTAAGCTGAATTAAGTCCGTTAAGTTGTTAATAATACGGTTTCATCGCGTTTTCCAGCTCATTAATGGTCGCAAAGCTCTTGTCATTAAAGCGACCTCGTCAAACCTCTCTAAAGCATCTGGACTGCACCCTTACACGCTTTTCAGACATGGAAGGACAACTTAAACACATTTGACTTCTATATCGACAACATTCAACCGTCAGTTCCCTGCGAAGTTGATCTCGAAACTCTGCGGCCCAACCATGTCTGGATCCCCGGGCTCGAGTGGCTCCAACCCGCGGAAGTTCAGCGAGAAGATCGCGCTGCACAACCAGAAACAGGCGGAGGAGACGCGGGCCTTCGAGCAGCTCATGACAGACCTCACCGTCTCAAGGGTAAGCGCAGCCAAATTTGGTAATTACCTCGCTCCCTCGATTTCATACATCAAATGCGGCTGCCTAAGTTTGTCCTATGCGCTACTGAACCACTCTGAATGTAAAATGCCTGACACATCGAGCTCATGAGGAGGGATGAGGATGCCAGTGGCTGACTGCACACATTCATATGGACATCATTAAAGGGCTGATGCCTTCAATTTATCTCATCATAGTTACGAGACTTAACCTGATCAATCGTTAATTATATTTTGCCTGAGCTATAAGTAGCAAACGTATCTTTGCTTTGAGTGCAGATGATTTTGAAGTCACCATGGCAGTAGTTTCCAGACAAGATGCCATACTTACTACACTACTGTAAAACTGTGTAAAACAACAACATACAAGACAGAATGAGCACAGAAACGGCAGTGAAGTTAATATGATGCTGTCCCTAGGTGGGCATTTGGATATGTTGGGTGGGTTGCTCAATTTTGCCTGTAAAAAAATCCAAACATTTTATGCAAGTTATTATTTTGAGTGTGAGAAATGTAAAGTTTGTGTAGGCCTATAGTAAATTTGCAGCTGTGCAAAGGAGGGAGTTTATTTGTGTGCACTTTGTAATTGATAATGTACAGTCACTCAGTGGTTATTGGAAATTAAATACAACATGGCTATTAGACCCTTAAAATGGAAGATTCTTATAAAATAACCACCTTCAAGTTGATATAAGACCCCTTTAAGATCTTATTCAATTTGTTGAATTTAATTGTAAAATAATAATAGTTTTCATATTCATCTAAAAAGTGCTTTTTCAAAACTCAAGGTTGCTTTACAGGCTTGTTTGTTTGGCGATAGTAACCAGTTAACTGTACATGATCTTGCATATAAGGCTGCTTACCAAATAAATCTTAGACAACACAAGTTATATAGTGGTTAGTTATGCAGTGTTGACCTTGACAGCGATCGTGATTCAGAAATACTTTACCACTGGTTGTAGCAACTAACCAACCAGAGTCATGTATTCCAAAGAGTGAAACAACAACAAGAGAGTATGTAAAAACCAGTCAGCACTCTTGAAAAAAACATTCTGAAAAGGATTTTTCGCAGTGATGACGTATAAGAACCATTTTGGGTTCCCCAAAGAACTTATCAGTAAACAGCTTTTAAAATAACCTTTTTTTTTTCTTCAGTGTGAGTATTTTAATCATCTTAAGAACTTTTTTTTCACCGTAAAGACTGCAACGGTTCCATGGATGCTAAAGGTTCCGTAGACACCAATAAAAGACCTTGTAATGAAGAGTGCTAAAACTTGACTGATTTAATATGCCCACCTGTGGACAAGCCCTGGAGAAGATTCACTAATAGTTTATGATTTTAAACATGAACTGTAACGGGTTCTTTGTTGTTAGAGTCTGTTGTTACCTACCTTGGTAAACGTAGGGGCCATGTCAGAGGTTTTAGTGTGCTGAGATGCTTTGCATTTTCAGTTTCATTTACATGCACATCATGTAAACATTTAAAGCTGGTAATACATCATGATCACACTTGTAATGTTGAACATCATCATTTGTTCCAATTGTTCCAAACCTGTAAGACCTTCGTTCATCTTCGGAACACAAATTAAGATATTTTTGATGAAATCTGAGAGCTCTCTGACCCTGCATAGACAGCTATGCAACTACCACGTTCAAGGCCCAGAAAGGTAGTAAGGACATTGTTAAAATACTCCGTGACATCAGTGGTTCAACTGTAATTTTTTCATAAAATTTAAATTTTTGGGCGAACTATCCCTTTAACTGGGTGAGTTGTGGAAAAAGCGCTTGTGCATATACTGTATCTTTGCATGACTGAGCTTAGAGTTTGGGTTATGTTTTAGTTTTTGCTGATGTCTGCAATGGATTATTTTAGCTGTCGAAGTATGTTTTAGAGAAGGGTTAAGAAATGTTAGTCAGGTGTAGTGGTTTAACTATAGGTCATTCACCAGTAGGAAATGTTTTAGCAGAGAGCAGCTCTGCCTCAGACAGCGCACTGTCTCTGTGTGGAGTCTGTAGGCGGGAATGAATGAATATGATCCGCCAGTTCATTATTTGGCTGCCTTCTTTTCTAGGGCACGAGAACATGTGGTTGTGTTATAGTAAGTCATACCTCTTTACAAACAATCTGCCTTGACAATGAAATGAGCCCTGGTGGAAAATGCTTGCATTTCAGAAATGCTAAAAAATAGCAAGTTTGTGTTCAAAAAAGCATTTCTTGAATTATATACATTTTTAAACATTGTGTTCTGTCACAAACCTCTCAGTACATACATGAATTGGAATGGGCTGATAGTCAAATACTGATTATTGTGAGAATTGCGCTTTTTAGAAAACCTTGTTTGCTATGATACACAAATGAAATTAATGTTTGCGGTTGCCTGTGTGGCAATGATTCCAAAGGAAGCAGCAAAATGTGTCAGTACTACCAATTGCGATGAAATGACTAACAATGCTTCTGGCATCCTTTGTTTTTGATTTCTCTTGAGCCACTCAAATAAACAGCAGTGCCACAGTGTTTACACTTTATACTTTTCGAGGAAATGAAGAACCTACAAATGGCTTAATTGTATTTATGGTGGCTGCACATTAAACTGGTATCAACAAAGGGATTGTTTGACACTTTTTTTTTTTTTTTTAATTTTTTAATTTGGTCAAACAGTTGTCATTTAAAATAAGAAAAAGGTTCAGAATTGAATATGTCATTTGATGGTCTGCTTATAGAAACACATTTAACAACTTCAGGTTTTTATGTATTGGAGAGATTTGGCATAAAGCAACGACCAGATATTTTCAAAGCGGTAGTGACTCTTTCCATTTTCAATAGGATTTGATAAACAGAAATGTAAACACAACTTTGTTACACCACTTGTTGTCTATAAGCCCACTACATGTTTGCATGCAGGAAGTCATCCAGCTGCAGGCGCGCTGACTGTCCATTGGCATGTCCAGCCTTTTTAAGTGGTAGTGGATCAATGCACTGCTGCATGAGGAAAATGTTGAATAGGGAAACTAAAGAATTCTTAATGTTTAGTTTAATTTTAATGTAAAATAACGGAAATCAGTTTCTGGAGGTTGTAGTAATAATAACAATGTGTGATGTTGACAGGAGAGGAAAAGCATAAGCCTAAGCAAGCTGCCCCAGGGAAATCCTCTGCTTCACTAAGCAGCTTGGTGCTGCTCCACAGCTGGGGTGTCATTGTTTTGATAACGGCGTACATTGAAAGGCTCGACGTGACTCTCCATGACCCCAGAGTGTGTGCTGAGAGTGAGGATCTGTGCTTGTTTATTAACAAGCCCATGTTTCTAAGCTGTCTGCCTGGAACAGTGTCAGCAATGGGTTTGAAGTAGCATTTTTCTTAGTGCTTTTATGTGATGTGAGTGAGGGAGTATTTTGTGGTGTGTTGTTTTATGACCAATCTTTTTAAACACAATAATGGGGAAGTAATGGGGAAGTCATGGCCTAATGGTTAGAGAGTTGGGCTTGTAACCTGAAGGTTGCCGGTTCGATTCTCACACCGGCAGGAATTGAAGGATGTGATTGTGAATGAACAGCACTCTCTCTGCCTTCGATACCATGACTGAGGTGCCCTTGAGCAAGGCACCGAACCCGCAATGGCTGCCCACTGCTCCGGGTGTGTGTGTGCGTGTTTGTTCACTATTCACTGCTGTGTGTGTGCACTTGGATGGGTTAAATGCAGAGCACCAATTTCGAGTATGGGTCACCATACTTGACAATACGTCACGACTTTCACTTTCACTTTTTTAATCTAGAGTGAGGTTATGTAAGTAGAGGCCAGTATGGGCAAAGCATGATATATGAATGTGTTTCTCACATCTAAATAGGACTGCGCTGTTCATTGAAATAAAGTTGGCTTTTTAAATCATCAATAAAATGGACCAAAAACATTGACGCATCATGCTCTTCAGATTTTTGTCCAATCAAATGCTCCCTCTAGTAATTCCTGTTACCAGCTAGCAGGTAGAAAATTATGGTTCATGGTAACTAAAGATTATTGGCTATTTTTTAAACTATCAATAGGACAAATACAATACAAGAAAGTATAATCAATTAAAATTTTCAGATACAGTAGGCATATTTAACAGCAGCATTCAAGTAAGAAATAAAATAACCAATTGTCTTAACTGTATGAATTAGCTAAGTATTGATTTTTATTAAAGCTACAAAAGTTATTCAGCCAAGAGCAGTGAAGATTTTCTCTTTGTTTAGCTAATTAACATTAAGGACACAGACAGCATAGGTTTATTAAGCTGCTGTCATTTTAAGATTTAATGTAATGAAGTACATCTGATTTCCTCCCAACTGTTCACTTAAATTCACTTAAGACACCACAGGCTGTGTTTTTGACAGTTTAAGTGGAATAAGCGCAATTGCATTAATTTCCAACTTGACTGCATTAGACTTAATTGTGAGTGAAGACTGAGACTCTTTTACAACCAAAAGAACCAAAATTCCACTCTCAAGTTCGGGTACAGTGTGAATGGAAAGAGAAGTTCTTTTTATTTTTGGTTTGGGTCACTGAGTGAGCATGTTAAGGCCGGGACACACCAAACCAACTTCAACTGATCAAGCCAACTGTTCAAGTCGACAGCATCTGGACCACAAAGCTGCACCTGAACACACCGCACAGCCGACTGCAAACTAACACGTGCATTCTGTGCCTGCGTGAGAGGAATTAACTGTCTATATTAGCAGCTATCAATAGTAAATATTCGTCATTCAAAAGGAAATGACGTAATGTTAACAAAGCAGCACTTACCATTTTGAACATCAGTAACGTTGATAACTTTCATAACTTTAAGTGGCTCATGTTATTATGAAAACATTCGCATATTGGCATGCTTGGGTAAGACCACGTTAACATTAAAACAGCCTTCTGTCTGTGCAGCCTTCGTTTACTTACTAGTTTTCATCACTTTCGCTTTAATTCTCTTGCATGGACTCGTACACTAAACTGAACATCCAATCAGAGTTCTCACTTGCGCCAATGGTCCCGACGGCCCCAATGCTGATTCAACGTGTTAAATCACGCAAACTGCCGCCGATGCAAGCCCGACGAGAGCTGACGTGTGGAACACACCAAACAAACTAGCCCAACAGACGCTCACCGACAGCCCGACGTTGGCCGACAGACGACCATTGGCTTGTTGTGTCCCAAGCTTAGTTGATCTAATTGTGAGCAATTCATTCATGCATATTTTTTTACATTTATTTTTGGCCATATATACAGTCAGGTCCATAAATATTGGGACATTGACACAATTCTAACATTTTTGGCTCTATACACCACCACAATGGATTTCAAATGAAACGAACAAGATGTGCTTTAACTGCAGACTGTCAGCTTTAATTTGAGGGTATTTACATCCAAATCAGGTGAACGGTGTAGGAATTACAACAGTTTGCATATGTGCCTCCCACTTGTTAAGGGACCAAAAGTAATGGGACAATTGGCTTCTCAGCTGTTCCATGGCCAGGTGTGTGTTATTCCCTCATTATCCCAATTACAATGAGCAGATAAAAGGTCCAGAGTTCATTTCAAGTGTGCTATTTGCATTTGGAATCTGTTGCTGTCAACTGTCAAGATGAGATCCAAGAGCTGTCACTATCAGTGAAGCAAGCCATCATTAGGCTGAAAAAACAAAACAAACCCATCAGAGAGATAGCAAAAACATTAGGCGTGGCCAAAACAACTGTTTGGAACATTCTTAAAAAGAAGGAACGTACTGTTGAGCTTAGCAACACCAAAAGACCCGGAAGACCACGGAAAACAACTGTGTTGGATGACCGAAGAATTCTTTCCCTGGTGAAGAAAACACCCTTCA
This sequence comes from Spinibarbus caldwelli, assembly GCA_039654775.1. Taxonomy (NCBI): domain Eukaryota; kingdom Metazoa; phylum Chordata; class Actinopteri; order Cypriniformes; family Cyprinidae; genus Spinibarbus; species Spinibarbus caldwelli. Next base: position 30,005,359 of record CM077220.1, on the reverse strand, counting down.
CAACAGTTGGCCAGATCAAGAACACTCTCCAGGAGGCAGGTGTATGTGTGTCAAAGTCAACAATCAAGAGAAGACTTCACCAGAGTGAATACAGAGGGTTCACCACAAGATGTAAACCATTGGTGAGCCTCAAAAACAGGAAGGCTAGATTAGAGTTTGCCAAACGACTTCACAGTTCTGGAACAACATCCTATGGACAGATGAGACCAGGATCAACTTGTACCAGAGTGAAGAGAAGAGTATGGAGAAGGAAAGGAACTGCTCATGATCCTAAGCATACCACCTCATCAGTGAAGCATGGTGGTGGTGGGCATGTATGGCTACCAGTGGAACTGGTTCTCTTGTATTTATTGATGATGTGACTGCTGACAAAAGCAGCAGGATGAATTCTGAAGTGTTTCGGGCAATATTATCTGCTCATATTCAGCCAAATGCTTCAGAACTCATTGGACGGCGCTTCACAGTGCAGATGGACAATGGCCCAAAGCATACTGCAAAAGCAACCAAAGAGTTTTTGAAGGGAAAGAAGTGGATTGTTATGCAATGGCCAAGTCAATCACCTGACCTGAATCCGATTGAGCATGCATTTCACTTGCTGAAGACAAAACTGAAGGGAAAATGCCCCAAGAACAAGCAGGAACTGAAGACGGTTGCAGTAGAGGCCTGGCAGAGCATCACCAGGGATGAAACCCAGCGTCTGGTGATGTCTATGCGTTCCAGACTTCAGGCTGTAATTGACTGCAAAGGATTTGCAACCAAGTATTAAAAAGTGAAAGTTTGATTTATGATTATTATTCTGTCCCATTACTTTTGGTCCCTTAACAAGTGGCAGGCACATATGCAAACTGTTGTAATTCCTACACCGTTCACCTGATTTGGATGTAAATACTCAAATTAAAGCTGACAGTCTGCAGTTAAAGCACATCTTATTCGTTTCATTTGAAATCCATTGTGGTGGTGTATAGAGCCAAAAATGTTAGAATTGTGTTGATGTCCCAATATTTATGGACCTGACTGTATATGCGTGTAATTTTTTTTTTTTTTTTTTTAATGATCCATCATTGCACAAAAGATCTCTCACTCCTATTTCATCTCAATTTTAAAGAGCAGCTCTATTTATTAGCAGCATAGTGTGGGCAAAATTTGGAGACATTGCTTCTGAGTTTGTAGTTTTTGCCTTCCTTGTTTCTGTTTGAATGATTTTTTTTTTTTTGTCTGTTTATTTATTTTTTTTCATTAATGCCATAGCAGCGATGTGAGATTTTAAATATCAAATTGCAATTCAAATGGCAATTTCAATATCTGTCAAAACAACTGCAATATAATTCAGATATGTTTTTTTTGTTTTTTTTTTTTGGTCATATTACACAGCCTGACATCTAAGCAGTTTGTAACTAAGGTTTTGTTCTCTGGCTTAAATAATGTCTGTGTTTTGGATTAAAAAAACGGACTTGAGGTTATGTGTAGTAACCCATTGATATCACTAAATGAGGTCAGTCTTTGAGATTCAAATTTTGTCCTTTGGTTAGTAGGAGGAAGGAACGCCTCCTGATTTGCTTGTGCCTGATCAGAATTGATAATTTTCATTGTTTACCCTTGCCGCACAACAAAATCCACACTGTCCTCCAGCTTGAGCTCAGAGGTACACTTAAAACCAAACTCATTTCCAAGAATGTACACCTCAGATAATACATAAGTTGTAAAATGCCTCGGCAGACTCTCACTCTTCTTTCTTCTTCAAATGCATTCACTGTGTCTTCCTCTTGATCATAGGTGCAGTTCCAGAAGATCCAGCAGCTCCGTCTGTCACAGAACCGGGCACAGTACTACGGTGGCTCGCTGCCCAACGTCAACCAAATAGGCAATGCCAGCACTGATTTCCAGGTACCTGAGTTGCCCTCCATCTTCTTATCTAAGTCTACTAAATCTGTCCAGCAAGTCATGTTCATGTAGGAGAAGATAAGCCCCAGCCATATACTCTGCTTTTCTACCCTCAGATAAACGATGTCAAGAGATGGTAATTGCAAACCTTCTCCTTAAAAAACAAAGAGTGTATTTGTCCCCACCTCTTAGTCTGCCCTCACTTCGCCTACTCCTTCAGTACACGGCTTTCCTCACAAGTACACTTGATACAGCGGTGGGCTCCAAGAGCCAAAGAACTGTATCTCTGTCTATCCCCTATGGAGAGCAGTGTTGTATACCTTCAGGTGAAAGTGCTCTTGTTGCTGTGAATAAAGCTTCTTTGAGACATCGAGCAGTGATCCCTACTTTTTGTCTGCCATGAGAAACCAAACCTAGAAAGGTAAAAGCACTTTGGCGTAGAGTGAATTCACCTGGGGACACAAGCTAATGGTGGCACTTTGAAAATTTATGTGTGTATTTTGTTTGTGTATTCTGCATGTCCTAAAATTTGGATGCTCTGTCTTTTCACTAACCATTTTTACAGTTCAAGTCATTTAGGACAGATTTCCGCATTTGTGAGGAAAATGTTAACCAAGAAGGTGTTTCTCCACAGGGGACTTTTCCCTGCGGACTGGACTCTGTGCGAGGGACCAGACACCATGGTCTGGTGGAGAGGGTCCATCGAGACCGCAATCGGATCAACTCACCGCACCGCAGGCCCATTGACAAGCACGGGCGGCAGATATCCTTTAAGTTCACTATCATAAAGCCTTTTTAGAGGAAAAAAGTGATCTGTGAGGGTCTTTACTTAAGCTTACGCTAGTAGATGCATCATTATTATGAGCTCACAATGTTGCATGTGTCATACATGTTGACCTTTGCTCATGTGGGCAGCTTTTTTGAGGCTTCAGGCTGTGTGATGATCCTTTATGTATTGATATTCCCACTACTGCACTGTGGGTGTGGGTAACTGCAATAACCTGCTGTTTTCTCTCCGCTTATGTTTGTTTTGTTTTTTTTCTTCCAGTGAGAACTGTTTAGAGATTTGAATATCAGTACTCTGGTGTCCTCATTAGTGGGTGATTAACAAACCTCGCCACTGATCGTATTGCGCATTCTGCCGCTAGTTCTGCATTCATTCAGCATGCAGGTTGATGAAGTCACTGGCTACGCTGGCCCAGCCGGTCTTTTATCCTCCTCGGTTGTGTAGTTGATGGATTTCTTTCATCAATTTTTCAGTGGTTGTCTGTAAGCTTAATCGTCTGTGGGCTCAAAGATGATTTCGGTCTGCAGATTTAGCTTAGTGCTAAAGATTAAATAAAAATAAAAAGGCCTTAATGCCTTGTGAGTTACCACACTGTTTTGAAGATGTGGAATGCATGAACTGCCGTCCACTGATCTAGTTTTGATTTCATCGTCGGTCTTTTGAAGCCACACAGAGGTTTTGAATTATCTAGTACCAGAGTAAGAAGCTACTCCGTAGTCCTTAATATTGGGATAGTTTGGGAACGGTCTGCTTGCTCTGAAGCCGTGCCATACGGAGAGACAACAGAGGCAGCGTGAGGGAGACAGAAGAAAAAAAGTGTGGCAGAGTTGAGTTACATAAGAGCTTTGAATGATGGGTTCAAAGTAATTCCACACGGTTTACCACGGCCGCCCTTGTTCTTTGAGCGGGAAAAGGCATTTGTGACCGCAGTCATGCTAAAAATTGCAAGACCTGTTTGTCAGAACTCTGTCGACTCTGTGCTTTGTGAATTGAGCCACTCCCTCCCCAAGAGCTGAAGATATTCTGGCTTATTCTCGCGGGTTCTTTCAGAATCTCTGATGATTTTTTTTTTTTTCTTTTCTTCATCTCGTTGTCTGTTTATATTGTTTAATTTTTGATTGTTCACATTAATTGTTAAACACTTGTTTCTAGTTGTCTCTGAAACAGAAAATTATTTTAATGAGAATTTTAATGGGTTGTTATTGTCTTCAAAGCTCTAGGCTCAAAGCTTTCAGGTTTTTGTTGTTGTTGCTTTCAGTTTGAGAGTTCAGCATGTGTCTCATCCCTGTGAATAAGAAGGCTAACTAACACTCATTAATCTGATGCAGCAGAGAGTCCAGATTGATATAGTTCCATTCTTACTCGTTCTTCAGGGACTTGTTGTGGTGCATCACTGTTTCTCATACTGAAAGTTAGGGATTTAAACAAACCCCTGAATGTTTAACTTTGTAAACACTAACTTGTCCTGCATGTTTTTTAATGATGATTTTTACATTTACATTTTGGCAGCTGCTTTTACCAAAGCAACTTGTATTGCATTCATGCTCTACATTTGACCAGTTCATCCATTCACTGAAAATCAAACCTATGACCTTGGCATTGCTAATGCCATTCTTTACTGTTTGAGCTATAGGAATGAATTCCTTCAGTCACACTGCTTGTTGAGAAGTATGCTGTTACTTTTCTAAGCGATCGCACTTAGTTTTTATTAGGTACCACTCAGAACACTGTTGGCACATACACACTGCAAAGTCTAAAGAGGTGCATCCTACAACTTATAGTTTGTTCGGTGAGTACAGTCAATTCTGACATTTTGATGAGTGGTAATCATAATAATGTTTTGGCATCCATGAATGATAAACAAGAATGCAAACCAATATTTGTGTACTGTTTAACCAATATGTTTGACCGACGTTATATTAGTGACTTGAAGAGGCATTATTTCTGGCAAAGTTAAAGGGGCCCTGAAATGCATTTTCAGACTTCATATTATGTTTCTGGAGGTTAGCATATCAAGTTAGCAAATTTTTTTGTACCAAATTAGTTATTTGTAAACTATTTGTATAGAAAAAAAAATTCCATCATCATTTTAACTTTCTGTCAACAACACCATTTCAAGGCTGTTACTTCTTTCACAAATGCAAGTAAATGGTCACTGCTGTGAATGGTGAACTTAATTGCACCATTTTGATGCTCGATATGGCCAGTGCTATAATACAGCTGCATATGTTTAAGCCCGAGTAAGATTTGTAAGCAGAAGAAAATGAATCCGTGCAACTGATCAGTGCAACTGGTCAGCTTCAGCATGGTGATTGCTTGCACTTGCTATTTTTTGTTTTATAGTTCTAAAACTGTTAAATACTTTTTGGACGTCTATAATTAATTTATATTTAGACAAACTAGCAACATGTAGAGATTAATTAAAAAATTAGACAAACGAACGAAAACATTCTCATTCAATTGCTCATGCACATTGTTAAAAAATCTCCCTGATTTGATTTATTGTAGAGTGTTATTGTAGCGTAACCTCTCATATATGTAAAATTAAGCAGTTTTATTTTCTATTTCATTAAGTAAAACACCATTTTATTGCTTCTTGTTTAAGCATTTACTTTAAAACGGTGAGCTATTTTTGGCAGTGTTGGCATGTCCACTTATTATTAGCATATTTGAGAATGTTTTTTTTTTTTTTTTTTTTTTTTTTTATATAAATCTGGGCAGTCATGGGTTGGGATTATATAGCGTTTTGGCCTTATTTAAGCTTATTTCTGTGATGAAAATTGCTTATTTTGAGCTTATTTTGTTGGACCCAGTCTGATCTGGCAACACTGTCTTTGTGAACTTTAATAATGTGGTGCCCATAGACTGCAGGGCCGCTAAAAACAACTACAGTACAGAGATACCAACTCGAGTCAAAATATGTGAATAAAAAAAAAAAAGATGAATTGACAAAAGCTCATAAAATAACAAAAACTTAATCTGAAATGTGAAATTAAAACTGAAAATCTAAAAATAAAGGCTACTTCATAATATTAATAAATACTACAGTAGTATATAAATAATACTAAAATAACACTGGCTGCAGTGTGTTCTAAAAAGCACTCAGAACACCTTCACAACCACATGGCAATGCCATGAAAACCACATACATCACCCCTAGCATTATGATGGTTTTTTTTTTAGCTTTTATAGCTATATTCCACTCACATTTTCTTTAAAAAAAAAAAAAAAAAAAATCTTAAACTCCAATCTAAAATCTACATTTAATCTAAATTAACTGAGATTCTCTAAATAAACATTCGCCCACTAAAGCATTTCATTTTCATGCCACTCTAATTCTGCTGAGTGAGAGAATATGATGAAGGATTCAAAGCCCAAATTTGCTTTCGCTCTGATTTTTTTTCCCTTTAGTGCCAGATGTCCCTCACAGTGTTGGCTTGTTTTGCTCTCATCGATTCAGCCACGTCTGCCAAGACTCTCTCACAGGCTCGCTAGCCAACTTCCTCCTAACCCATGTAGTTGCTTTCGAGCCGCATATATCACGCCAGATGCCTTGATCTTGCTTTGTCTGTGGAGTGTTTCTGGAATGATGTCCAATCGGAGGACGAGCGGTGTGGGTCGAGTGTGAAATGTCAGAGAGAAAGGTTAGCTCACCCACGCCATCCTGGAGCTTCTGAGACGAAGGTGCTGTCACAGCCACCCTGTCTCTCCACACTGTTTCAGCGGCCACGGGCTAATTAGATTTTAGGAAGGATCCCTCGTAATCCAAGCCGTCTGGCTTATGTCATCATCGCTTTCCCCCTCCCAGGCTGCCTATCAACAACAGTATTCACACAGTGTCACGCTAGGGATTTCATACATATTATGGCGGTTATCGATGCGTACAGTGTGTTTGAACGAGGAGGCCTAAGATGGTTTTTCTGTGGCTTGGCTTTGGCTGTTCATTGGTTGGTTGTTCAGTGTTGTGTCATGGTGAGGGTCACGGGGCGGGCTGGTGGTTGAAAGGTTGGCATTAAGAGCTCAGTCTCTCATTACTGCAGCAGAACTGATGACTAGGTTTTCCAGGCCTTAGCAGATGTTGAACAGAGAAAGACTCTGTCCTGCTTTCTGTCTTGTAAATCCACCCCTCCTCCCATTTGGATGTGAGAGTCTTGGCACAGAGGGACATGACGAGGCAGCGTTGTCAACATCGGTCTGAGTTGAGGAAACAGTGTTTACTCAAGGAGTTCTTCAGCTGGACTGTTTTCGCTCCTATAATTCCTGTAACTTTTTTTAGAGTGTTGAGTGGATTTGGATAGCACAAGTGAGATTTTAAAAGGGTCATATCAAGACAAATCAAGTGAGATCAAAGTTTTGTCTAATATGAAATCATGATCTCCACCTTTCTTCAGTCTGAGAAAATCTATTGAAACGAACCTGCAAATACAGCTTGAACTCAGTTGTACCTGCCTGGGCTGCCTGAAACTTTGTCCACTAGTCACAGTAAGGTAACAAGAAGAAAGTGTGATAGATTCAATTAATATTAAAGTCAGAAAACAAAATGTGATAACTCAGTCTTCCAGAGACAGATTAAAAATTCCTCTTCATTCGTCACAAAGATAATGTTTCAAATTTATGAGATGGCCATTGCTTTCCAGCATAACTGATTAATTGAGTTGCATTTATACACTAACCATTCAAAAGTTTGGGATCAGTATTTTTTTTTTTTTTTTTTGAGAGAACTTCTTTTATTTATCAATGATATATATTGTTACAAAAGCTTTCTGTTTCAAATCAATGCTGTAATTTTGAACTTTCATTCAACAAAGAATCCAGTTTCCCAAAAAATATTAAGCAGAACAACTTTTCAACATTGATAATAAGAAATGTTTCTTGAGCAGCAAATCAGCATATTAGGATGATTTCTGAATAATCATATGACGTTAAAGACTGGAACAATGGCTGCTGAAAATTCAGATTTATCATCACAGGAATAAATTACATTTTAAAATGTATGCAAATAGAAAACGTGCATTCTAAATTGTAATGATATTTCACAAAATTAATGTTTTACAGTTTTCTGATCAAATGAATGTGGCCTTGGTGAGCATAAGAGACTTCTTTCAAAAGCATTGAAAAAATATCATTGACCCCAAACTTTTGAACAGTAGTGCAGATGTATAATTTACAGCTTTTGCTAGTTTTTTGTAAATAAACAATGTTGTGACGAAAAAAGAGAACTTTGGAAAAACATAACATTTAATGAAAAATCTAAATATTTCTTTCAAATATACAAATACAGTAAAAGTCAAAACTAGACAGTCTGGAAAATGGTCTTGAGAAATGAAAATATTTTTGAGATTTATGCCTTATATGTAAACAAAGTTTGAAGCATATGTGTTTGTGACATTTGCCTGTGAAAACTTCAGAAGATTTCCTTGACTGAACTACGCTGAGAGCTCTCCATATGGAACGATGTACCTTTCTCCTCCCCCTGACAACAGCTGGAGAAGGTGAGTCCTGCCCTTAAAACTATTAGACCGATATAGTCCTGCATACACCCATCCACCGCCAACAAATGTGTGTCTGTGCATTCATTACATACATTGTCACATTCTACTTCATGATCATATCTCCTGTCAGTTGCAGGGCAGAGTGCAAAGATGATGGTATCTTGAAACTAAGCCATCGTAGTGACATCAAGCAGTGTTGCAAGAGAGATCATGTCACATTAGAGGGAGAGTTAATGTGTGTTTTGCATTTGCATAGGCTATCCCCACAGATGCCTGAAAAGAAAACAGTAATGACACATTTGTTTTTTTAGCGCAGGGAAAATCCGCATCCGCAGTGATAAATAAGACTTGCAAAAGGTTAGACATACGCACGTCGTTTTGTTGTTCTCGACTCTGAAGGAGATTATAAATCATTTCGCTGACCACAAACGCTCGCACGTTTCCTCTGCACAAATGTCGCTCTTCTCAGTTCAGCCCCGGTGAGGCGTAACCATTGGACAGTTTTCCTCATTTGTTTACCGAGGAGTGAATTGCAGCCAGTAATAGCTTAAGGAAGCTTCTCCTCATCATAGTCATGTTTTGAATGGAGGCTTGGCCGGCAGCCAGTATGCCTTCTTACCTGGTCTCCATGTTGACTCTTCAACTTGTAAAACTTTCAGAGTCCACGCCCTGTGGCATTGTTTACACCTGAAAACTGGTTGGCCTGATCAGCTTTAGCACAGCCTTCTGTTCCCACTGTGGCGAAACACTGCTGTGACAGCCATATGCCATAGAGCGGCTCACATACGACACTACACACGAGATCCAGGGATTTATCTTATTTACTTTACTGCTTTTAGTTTGAAATGCGAAATTAAATTACAGTTCGAACATTGATGAATAATAGTTTGGAATAATTTTGTAATGTTTTTGAAAGAAGTCTCTTAGGCTCACCAAGGCTGCATGTCTTGTAATTAATTGCAAATACATTTATTGTGAATTAAAAAAAAAAAAAAAAAGTAATTTATTCCTGTGATGGCAATGCTGAATGAATGATGGCACAGTCTTCAGTATCAAATGATCCTTCAGAAATCATTCTAATATGCTGATATGGTGCTCAAGAATGTTTTGTTATTGTTATTAATGTTAAAAACAATTTTTGCTGTTTACTATTTTTGTGGAAATCATAATACACTACCATTCAAAAGAGGCAAGCAAGATAAAAAAAAAACACTTATTCAGCAAGGATGTGTTAAATTGATCAAAAGTGACAGTGAAGACATTTGTAATGCTTAAAAAGATTACATTTAAAAAAATAAATGCTGAAAATGTTCTCATGAACCTTCTATTCATCAAAGAAATGTTTTCACAGCAATATTAAGCAGTTTTTTTTAACATTGAAAAGAACTATTCTACTATTATTACTATTGTTATTAATAACTTAGCATCAGTAATAATTGATAATAACGGAGCAACAAATCAGCATATTAGAATGATTTCTGAAGCAGCGTGTGACACTGAAGACTGGAGAAATTGCTGTTGGCTTTGACATTACACAATTCAATTATATTTTAAGATATATTCAAATAGAATAAGTATAATTCACAATATCACTGTTTTTGCAGTATTTTTGATCAAATAAATGCAAACTTGGTTGGCATAAACATTAAAGAAACATTAAACATTTCAAAAACACACAAAAAAAAAAATCATGGTTATTCCAAACTTTAGTAGTGTAGTTGGTGTGTACAGAAGCAGAGATGGGGGTAGCAGAGGATAATACTCTCATGTGGAGTTTAGCTGAATATATGATCTTAGGCAAACTTTTAGAGCTTCATTATAAATGTATAAACAGTGAACGGTTCACTCCACTTCAAGGGCCGTCTCAGAGGCATCTTATGAATTATGAAACATAGGATTCAGAGGATCAAGCACAGTTAGATCTTTACCACTACAATGTATATTTCTGATTTTTTTTTTTTTTTTTTTTTTTTTTTTTTTTTACATTGCTTTCCTGTTAAACCTTTTTAATTAAATCCAGTTTTTTTTTTCTCTTCTTCAGGAGTGTTATCATTGTTTGTTCAAATTGTGTCCTGGTGAAGCCTGAATACTAACCACAGCATTTCTCTCTGATTCTAACCGTCTCTTTTTCTTCCTCAAGGATGAATGTTCAGCTATTCCTCAAATCTATTCTCAGTGTAAACAGCACTAACTAAACCTGCCAGAAATCTTTTGCTAGCTACACCTCAGAGTCGCCCCCCCAGAACAGATCGTTAGCTCAGCGTGTTTGTAAGCCTCCCTATTTGCTCTGGACCAGATTAGCATTCGCTAATGACCGTGGTCCATGTTTTGTTTTGGTTTTTGTTTTATTACAGTGTGCCCATTTGACCTTGCACACATACACTATATTGCCAAAAGTATTGGGTCACCCCCTTCTAATGAACAGATTTGACTACTTTAGTAATTTCTATTCTAACATGACAATGCCTCTGTGTATAAGGCAAGTTCAAAAAGAAATGATTGATTTAGACAGTGTGGAAAAACTTGACTGGTCTGCAGAAAGCCAAGTCCTAATCCAAGCTGAACACCTCTGGTGTGACTTTGAATGCAGACCTTGAGCCAAAAACTCATCACCAAACACCAATGACTT